>OZ005653.1:261625427-261687427 GCA_963930645.1 Salticus scenicus
TGATATTTGAAAAAATTGAGGTCCCACCAAATTCTAAAAACAGGTCATTAGTGGTTGGTCTGTATGTGTGTTTGTTATCGTAACTTGGGTTTGAACTTTGGACCTCCCGTCTGTCACATTGTTGCCAACATCTTAATATTCAGTAGTACTATTAGTATCCGTCGCTTTTTTCGCAGTGGTTTATTTTTAGAGTAATTCGCTCAAATGTAATTAAGATTAAATTAAAAAAAAAAAAAAAAAAAAAAACCATATTCACGCTGGTTTCGGGGAAAACCACGAAAAATTCTGAATGGCTGGGTTAGATCGAAAAGTGTGACTTGGATTTGAACTCGGGACCTCCTGTCTGGTACATAGTTGCCAATATCCTAATTATGTTCCGTAGTACTATTAGTATCCGCGGCTTTTTTCGCACTGGTTTATTTTTAGAGTAATTCTCTCAAAATGTAAAAATGATTAAAGAAGGGGAAAAAAAAACCTCGAATATCGTCTGGTGTGAAAATAAGGCGGGTACTAACAATACTACAGAAAATTAATTAGGATGTTGGCAGCTATGCTGCCTTATTCGAAAGCAGAAAATTTCTACCACTGAAGGGGAACTCTTTATTTTTAATTTTCCATTGATCAAAATTTCTCTATAACTTTTATCTTAAAGCATAAATGTATGGAGATATGTAGTTTTTGATTCTCTTTTCGACATAATTCAGTATTCAGTGTATTAGAATTATAAACTAAACATGCATTTAATACTTCTAGCAAATAATTAACACCAAATAGCCAAAAAATATAAATAATTAATGTACGGCACTTTTATCGGCATTAAAATGTATTAGTTTAATATTTTTAAAAATTGGCTGAACTGTAAAGAAGTTTGCTCCATAAAAGATATGTTAATGTATGTGCATTAATCTGCTTTTCTTTATTAGAATTGGTTTAATAAATATTTAAAAGCAAGAAATTTCCTTTCGTTTTGATTTTAAAAGATATCAGTTTGTTATAAAACTATGTTCTACAGAATAACTTTCGATATTCGAAGAGCTTGAAAAATAAATAAATAAAATAAAGGGCGGGGCTGTCCTTTATTAAGCATATTTCTATGATTAAAACATTTTTTCTGTTAAAAAAAAAAAAAAAAAAAAAAACTTATGAGTACTTATATATATATTTTTATCGCTGAAAATAAAATTAAATTTGCAGAAATGTTAAGTATACATTTTTAGGATGGAGGACTATTAGTTTCAGTGTGGGAAAGGTGGTGGGGTGGGGAGTTAAAGAAGAAGACTACAGAATAAAATGATTTTTTATTTTACCATTTTACCGATTTTAATGATATATTCTATAACTATCACTTACTTTTTATGACGATTACAATCAGTGTATTATATACCTGGGGGGGGGGGGCAAGGAGGCGCAGATGGAAGTGAAATATATTATTCTTTAAACTACCCTATAATCGATTAAAACAGAATCTTTATGTATGTACAACGTACAGTTTAAGAAAAATTACAGAGAGTTTTACACATATCTGGACGGCTTACTAAGGATGGGGGGGGGGGGGAGGGGGACAGAGTGAAGAAAATTGTTGCTTTTATATCACCATGCTACTTATTTACATGGAACTTTGTACTATCACTTATATTTTATTCAAATTATAGTGAAAGTTACCTATAGTTGATAAGGGGGAGTAGGGGTAGGGGGGGCAGATGAACAATAAAATAATCTTTTGAAACAAAACTTATTATCGATTTTTTTATTCACATTTTGTGTAAATATCACTTATTGTTACTATTAATGAAAAATTACAGTAAGGTTACATATGTGTGTGTGGGGGGGATGGGGGCACAGAAGGAAAGAAAATGAATGTTTGCATCACTATATTTTGCATTTTAATAAAATTTATTATAAATATCATTGAATATTTAGAAAAAATTACGCTTATTGTTATATATATATCTTGGGGGCAATGGGATAAGGGGCAAAGGAGAAAAATAATTGTATAAATACCACAATATTACCAATTTTAATTAAAATTTCAAAAACTATCACCTACATTTAATGAAAACTTTCAAAGAGTGTTACATATATCAATGAGAAAGGGGTACTGAGGGAAAAAAATATTGTTTTTAAATCACGTTGCTTTACATTTATAGTAAATTTTGCATAAATATCGCTTATTGTTTATCAAAAATTGAAGAGAGGGTTACACTACCTGGTGAGAGCTAGGAGCCTACATGGAAAGAATATATTTTCATACCATCTTATTGCCAATTTAATGAAGTGATCGTTATAGAATATATCATTAAAATCGGTAAAATGGTGATATAAAATATCATTTTATTTACCTCTATCCCCCTCTCTTTAACCCCCCCCCGAAGTATGTCTGACACATACTGTAATTGTTTCAATTGTTTCACAAATTGCATGCGATCATGCAAAGTTTCACTAAAATCGGTAGGAATGTGATATAAAAACAATTGCCTTGCTTCGATCTGCTCCTAGTCCCCCCCCCCCTTCCTCCAGGTATATACTAATTGAATGTTGTACCAAATCAATTGAAATTTCTAAAAATGTAATCTGAAAATCATTCTTTAAATTTTTTATTTCATATTATTTTGCGATTTGCGAATTGGAAAAGTGCACTTTTTTTCCGGTGCCCTTTTTTTCAGGGATCCCCTTACAACATTATTGTGACAGTAGTTCTATTCTCAGTTTTTGTACACAACTTATTTTCATATCTCTAGGTATTCATATAGCTAGAATGGATGAATAGATCTATAATCGACTTAAACAAATTTGTGTAATGTCAATATTTCTAATTTCAGCAATAACTAAAAATACATTTTTCTTTTTCTTTTTTTTAATCAGTCTTATAAATGTTAATCATATAAGTAATGTAATGTTTTAAAACACATTTAAAGAAATTAATAATATTTCCTATATTATCTTTTTATTGAATGAATTAAAAAATACTAATCATCTCAGTCAGTTTTTAAAAACTATCTGAAAAAAATATAATTTGTGTTTAAGTGTTTTTGGTTTCTTATAAGGCAAATTTGTAAAACGTAAAACATTTGGTGGGCCAAAAAGAAAATCACCCTTTAAAAAAAAAAAAAAAAAAAAAAAACAAGCACCTTGAAAACTGTTAACGAATTGACCGATTCCAGTGGATATAATCGGATCCGTATAATCACGGCCAAACTTGTTCTTCCCCCAGGGAGAGAGGGGAGTTAGGCCGAAATAGAATGTTTCGGAATGATTAGCACTCTCGCTTCAATAATACAAGTTAAAAAATGACCTTGACATTCTAACTTCAAAAACTTCACTCCTACCATTGAATACTTATAATCATCCAAAACTCTTCTGACCACTTCAGTTTTGAGCCACCCAATAGCTGTGTAAAATCGCTTTCATCATGCTATGATAATGATATTATTGCAATTTGATTTTACTAATTTCCTCATTACCATTTTTTCCGTTACCATTTTTTCCGTTACCATTTTTTCCGTTACCATTTTTTCTGTTTACCATTTTTTCCGTTACCATTTTTTCCGTTTACCATTTTTTCGTTACCATTTTTTCCGTTACCATTTTTACCGGTTACCTAATTATTTCTATGCCACAAAACGTGAAACAGTCGAAATTTTAGCAAATGAGGGTTCATGCAACACCGAACTATAATAATTATTTCTATGCCACAAAACGTGAAACAGTCGAAGTTTTAGCAAATGAGGGTTCATGCAACACCGACCAATCAGATATCGACGCAAGAGAGAGAGGAAGAGAGAAGAATACATAGCACATAGCCGAGCATACGATAGTTCACAGGAGCGAAAACGCCAGAAGAAGGCTGCGTGATGCCTTTAAAAATTACAAAAAATTAGCGAACTATAATAATTTTTTCTATGCCACAAAACGTGAAACAGTCGAAATTTTAGCAAATGAGGGTTCATGCAACACCGACCAATCAGATATCGACGCAAGATGGCGCAGTATCTTGGAGAGAGAGGAAGAGAGAAGAATACATAGCCTAGCCGAACGTACGATCGCACGGTTGCCAGGTTTGGCTATTATTAGCCAATTTGGCTAATTTTCATCATGCTTGGCTAGAAAAAAATTAAATGAATTAGCCAAACCAATTTTGGCTAATTTTTGGCTATTTTTCTTACTTTATAATTTTTCTGTTTCTAAATTTATAGAAATATAACCGTTATTGCAACTAACTAAAAATTTTCGATGATGACGATTCAAATCCTTTTAAGTTCTCATAACTCCTCCCTTAACTAACGAATTGACCAATAGAGTGCGACCAATAGCTCCCGGTGTCTATCTTTAAGGTCCTGATATTTGTAAATCTAACATAGTGTAGCATAAGCATATAGGCAACCAACCAACCAATCACCAACCCTGGCATACAGCAAGATTATTCTGTAGATTGTATCCGTCACATGTGAATTTCCATATACATATTAAAGTTTATTAATTATTAATTAATCATCTGATGAAAATCACATTCTCCTGCATTTGAAAGTAGAATAATTCCTATGACAGTGAAAGTAGGAAATATAATCCTGATTGGGAAAGAGAACATAAATGGCTAACTCAAAAGGAAGGTGTGTGCTTTTGTAAATTGTGTAATTGTACTATTACAAAATTTAAAAAGCATAACTTAAGTTAGATATTCTTAATTTCAGTAGGAAACAGAAACTTGCATATTTAAAAATTCTTCTGCGGTATATCACTAATAATATTGATATCTTTGTAATTAAATATACGTATTTTGTTTAAATTAGAAAATATGTCATTATGAAATAACATCTTGCAGAAAGCAAAAATAAAATAAAAATATTCTGTCATAGATATTTTAATTAATATGGTTTTGCTCCCCCCCCCCTTTTTTTTTTTTTTTTTTGAGAAAAACAGTAGGGTGATTTATTATTAATAATTGCAATAAAATTTATTAATGTACTAAATTTAATATTATCTATGTGTAATTTTCAAATATCATTTATTACGAAATTCAGAAAAGACCATTAAAAATAAGCCCAACAGTTTAGCACAAATAAATTTCGCTATAAATTAAAAATCAAATGAGCTGTCTCTGTATTTAATAATTTAAATTATCAAAAATAATTAAATAAAAACTACTGAAATCGCTAAATACCATGTATTAATTCTTAGAAACATAAGAAGATGGCACCACCTTCCAAGCTCTCTGACAAAAAAAAAAAACCTGTTGCCATTTGCTACTATGTAATTGAAGCCGATATTAGGCATACATGAATATAAATATATATATATTCTAATTATTAATTTTGTTTAACATAATTTAAAATTTCACAAGTTCTTTTGGCTCATATGTGTAAAATATGTCTTATCATGTTTATACTAATTCTGTTAGTTTAGTACTTACAGTTACATTTTTTTTAATCCAAAAGATGGCTCTGCAGTCACCGAGTTTGGCTATTTTTGGCTAATTTTAAAAGGTAGTTTGGCTATTTTTGTGAATTTTCACCTGGCAACCCTGTACGATAGTTCACAGGAGCGAAAACGCCAGAAGAAGGCTGCGTGATGCAGCCGAAAGCGTTAGCGAAGGTAATCTTTTAAACAGGTTTTTAATGTTTTTAAAGTATCTAAAATTAATTTAATAAATTTAGATTTTTAACCCTAATATTTCTTGCAGTAAAGAATGCATATGAAAAATGGGATTTTTTAAATGAGATTGCACACATTAAATTATCATGCATGTATATATATATATAATATTTTTATGCATTAGGGTGTGCATAACCATGATTTTGTAAGAGTATTAAAATATGTATATTGCATTTGATTAAAATCTAAAATTTCATAAAATATGACAAGCATTTGATGAATTAATTTATTCTGCTTTTGTTTTAGATATGAGATTTTATAAATGAGATTGTTCATATTAAGTTTAACATGTAAAAAAATAAGTTATAAACATATTTTTGCGCATGAGAGTATGAACCAGAATTTTGTAAGAGAATTAAAAATTACTAGTTTTCATACAATATCTCATTCACTCATTGAATTAAATTACACTACTTGCATTTTTTAGTCTAGTTTTAATAAGTGGCATCATAAAATTTCATTCAATATACAGAAAAAATATTATTATTATTATTATTAACTTGTAAATCGAGGTTATATTGGATATTCCTTACATTTAAAGATCTATAAATTTCGAGGAATCTGTATAATTAATTGTGGTTTGTTAAAAATTTATGAAAAGACTTCTTGATACAAAACATATTAAAAAATTTTCCAATACAGATAATTTCATAAATTAAAACTGGTATTAATGTAGTTAAACAGCATTTGCATTGAAAAATTTTTACCAGTTAACTTTTCTTTTACTGCCTAGAGAGATCAAAGAGTTTCTCTCAGAGAAAGAAGCTTTATAAAGCACCTTTAACCATATACTTTCTAGCCTTTATAAAGTAATGATTATGTGCTACAATTTAAACTATACAAAACTCTAGTTTAGCATCAATATATTGTGGTATTGAATGACCGTTAATTTTTCTGTAATAACCACATAATACATGAAAAATGGTATCTAAAATGGATTTATGTAACAATTTTCAAGAAAATCGTTAGAGCCGTTTTTTGAGATACCAACTTCCACTAAAACTTGGCATACTCAATTATTGATTGGAAAACAATAATTATATACAAAAGGATATTTAAAAGGGAGTTTGAAATGAATTAATTATGGCCAGTTTGAAAAAGATCCGTACAGCCATTTTTAAAGGAATGCACTTGCGAGACCTGAAATTGAGCTATTTATACAGGACGATTATCAATTTTCCTGAACTAACCAACTATATCATTCGAAAGGAAATCTAATAGAATGTTTATAAAGCAATTTTGAATAAAATTGTTAGAGCCGTTTTTGAGATACGGACTTACGGTCCCACTTCTGGTTTCCAATGACCCACTTCCGATTTTCCAATTTTCACCAAAATTTGGAAAATTTATCGGTACACCAGACCTGTATCAATTATGAAGTTCCGTTGTTCTATCTTTATTAGTTTCGGAAATATGATAGCCAGAAGATACCGCACATACATACACACACACTGACCAATTGCCAAAAACTTTTTTGGACTCAAAAGGCCTTAGAACATGTGAATCAGGTTAAAACTCGATGACGAATTTTTGGACCGAATACCATACTTCCATTACCTACAGTAGTGGGGTAATGGAAGTAAAAAAAAAAGTATGTTGTTGCCATCACAAAACTTTCTTCTGTATTTTCCTATGCAAATTCACGCAGTACAAATTATTTGTTATTTTTTATACATTGTGAATGCAGAGGAATTTCACCTCAGAGAGGTATTACACTAAATGTCTAACGGAAATGAATTTTTACCATGAAACCTTTCCTACTCTCGGGAGAAATTGCAGTACAGCATCGCCACCTATCGTCGGATATATACTCAATTTAATCAGCATGTCTTATAATGGCTTTACCATATAATAAGTTTTGTTCGATTATAATCAGTAGAACCTAAGATATAGCTTTCCCTTAAATTGCGGAAATCACTATACATAGCAGTGCCACCTGTTGAGAGATTGGCACCAAAAATTGGCATAAACTAAATTATGTTATGGTGCATATATGTATAAATTTATATGCAATTTTGAGCAGCAATTCCTGAGATATAAACCTTCCCGGAAGTTGAGAAAACCGATATACAGGAGCGCCAGCTGCCTGGTGGTTGGCACCAAAAGTTGATAGACACTAATTTAAGTCAAAGTGCGAGTGAATATAAATTTATATGCAATTCTGTGCAGTAATTCCTGCGATATAGTCGTCATAAAATTTTTGTCGTGCACACAAGCGGACTGACAGAATTTTCTAAAAATGATCAAATCGTGTCCTGAATCTTTTTAAAACGTGTAAATCCACTGAAAACCGGAAATCGAAAATTTTTAAGAAACCAATACTTTATTCTATTTAATATAGTAGAAAGTACTAAAGTTTAGTGTTTCAGCAAAAACTGGTATATATTTAGATAAATTTATCTGCAACCAATATTTTTAATAATTTGTTACTAAGTTTTTTGCTGTTTTTTTTTTTTTTTTTTTTTTTTTCTTAATTATCATGTTTTGCCTAAGTATCTAACTTTATTTTTTAACAGTGCGGTATGCTAAACTGCTAAATAAATACGGAACAGCATTGTTTACCAAATGTAGCTTTGAATGCAATATCGTAGTATAAACAATTAAAATTAAATAATGTTTCCCGTAAGAGAATTTCCTTGAAACGCCCCGCAGAGCTAGAGTCAGTTTCCCAATCTGCAAAGCAGTAGTGAAACTGAGATACTGTAACAGCCTTCAACTTTTCCGATAATGCTCAATTTGTGCTATAAATGGTGTTTTTTTTTTTTTTTTAACTATTATTAAACTATTAGTTAAACTATTATAATTATATATAAGCAAATATCCACATTACACAGTTAGAAATCATATTTTCATGTTATCACTATAATGCTCAAACTGCGCTATAAATGGCAAATATATATATATATATATATATATATATATTTTAACTATTTGTTAAAACTATTATAATTATATATAAGCATATATCCGCATTACACAGTTGGGAAATCATATTTTCATGTTATCACTTTAGTTAGGATTAAAATATAGCATTATGTTGGGTTACTTTTTAATTTTGAAAAGCATATTCTTTTATATTATTATTAAAAATTTCTTTAATTATATGGGTCTGCTTTTTTAAAAATAATATAGGGGAGAGGGAGGATAAACTAAACTCACAATAACAATTCATATATTGATAAACTGATTTCTCCCAAAAAATCATTCACGAAAAATAAAGAAAATAGCGACGAGTCGTCAATATAACGACTGGGCTGAGTAGTCTGTATCATAAGGACTGAAACAAACTGGATCTTCTCCACAAATTTCTACGATGCAGAGGGGAGAATATGAAATGGTCGGAATGTGACGTCACGTGATCAAAATAAGGACTGACACAGTCGGAATTGAGGTATAATCGGGTCGGAGAATAGATGCCCTAGTTTATTACAGCATTTTGTGTGTTTTCAGGTGCCAAAAATGACTTATGTTGAAGTTATTTTTCAATCTCGGGAAGAGAAAAAAGTCACAAAAACTCAAGTCAGGTAGTTACTAATTAGTTCAGGAGCCATAAGTTTAATTTAACTGTCCTCATTTATTGGAATTACTGTGAGACGAGATGCATTGCTGTATTGCAACACGCATGGCCTTCTTTCGAAGTTTAAAAAACCTCTCAGTAAAAGTGTTGATCACCCTTCCGACCTTGAGGTAGAAATTCTTTGTGCACGATTCGTTGAATATCGACAAAACAAATCAGCTTGTATTTTATCTTAGACTAAATTAAAGTCTCATTCTGGATTTATTGCACCTTAGAGAGGTTTAAGTGCATCACTTGTTGCTCTGGCACTTCATTTCTAAGTCGTTCTCAAGAAAACAAGACTCGTGTCTTACAAAATAATGTCAGTTTCAAGAACTGGGGTACGTCTGCAATCGATTCCAAAAACTCAAAGCACCTTTCCTTCCTGATGTGCTTTGGATTTTTTTAACCGTTTTTCGATCGACTTTTCACACCTCTCATTCATTGGTCAAAATATGATGAACGGTAGTATAATTCAAATTCAATTCTTCTACGATTAGACTATCAACCGATGCGACGGCCTGAATGCACAAGATCACAAATTCAATGGATATTTTCATTGGTTCTTGAAAATGAAAATTTTCTGCTGCGTTGTTGGTTTTCCAGCAACTCTATTCTTTCTGAAAATATCTGAGCTGTTAAAAAAAAACTATCTTCAAAAGTCTACTGAATATTTGCAATATTCCAGTTTCACTATGTCCAAGTTTCAAGGAAAACTTGATAGTATACCGTTGCTAATAGTTTATGTTACTTATCTTTAACACGCACTAGAAAAAAAGATTGTTTCTCGAAAAAAAATAGCTGCAGACAATCAAATATCTGTAACACTTACTTTTACTTGCACCGAAGATATATGATTTATCACACCTCCAAGTCCCGCCTTCCAAATGTTGTGAGACCTTTTCGAGTCTCCTTACTTAATTTACACATTCTGTAAATGTCATCAGGTAAGAAATGAAAATGCTTTATTTCATTAAAAGCATAACTATCTATTTTTATATAAATTATGTGTATTTTAAGTGCATAAAATTTTACACCACCGCAAATAATATAGTTCAAAGCGTAGAGAAAATAATAAATAAATAAAACAGTATTACCATAAAATAGTGGCCCAATCACAAATGAAAAAAAAAAAAAAAAAGTCAAGAAAATCTTGTTTAATTATATAAAATATTACAATGGGTGAGTAGAACGAGGCGGAGCTTCCAATGTTTGTGGGGAAAAGCTGGGCTATAATTGGCTATATTCCACTTTTTGTGGGCTAAATAAGGCCTCCTATAGGTTAAACAAAAGAAAATCGTCATAATTATGTCGAATGGCACCAGTGGGTCAAATCGTGAATTTGGAAAGATTTATATTCTAAAGTTTAAATGTTAGAAAAATAAATTTAGAATAAAATTTCAAAGTGATAATAATTATTGAATTAAAAAAAAAAAAAAAAAAAAATACTAAGAACGTTAGTAAACTTGAAAAATCTCTTCAAAAGAGAATAAAGAATAATGAGAAATGAAAATTTTAAACAAAAATGCACAACTGTATCACAAAATAAATTAATTTTACTTTGACTAGAAAATGTTCATCCTAAAGAAGCAATTTACTTTAGCATTAAAAAAAGAAATATTCGTAGAATTCCCGAGAAATTAAAATACTAACAGAATATTTTCAGCCCTAAAGTAAACAGAAACTAAACTCTCCCTTTTAAAGAATTATTTTACATTTTTCCTTGTAGTAAAAACACTTCTTAAAAAATATTTAACACAGAACAGAAGAAAGATTCTAAGCGACATTTATTTAAATTTTCTGAGATTGTTTGCAGAAATTGTGTTAGTCTTTCAATTTGTGACGAGATGTGAGAAGAATGAAAAAACGGAAAGAGACAGAAAAAGGGTAAAACATATTTTTAATTAAAGGAGTATGAGAAAGAAAAAATATTTGCATTGCTATTCAAACCCAAAAGTAATACGAATAACATTTTAAAACCTGTACATTTTTTTTTTAATAATTAGTTAAAATTGTTATTTCATTCTCTTCAAATAATTTTCATTCCCTCTGTGAAAGATTAAACTTGTGAAGGCATGCCTCAGGATTACACCTGCGGTGAATCCCAGACCATCATCAATATACTCTTCCCCCCTGACGGCAGAGGTCACATGACATAGATAAACAAAGAACAGACGAAGTCTTCTATACCTATAGTGATTGCTGAAATAACACATTTTCTATTCTTATTTTTGATCAATTCGATTTAGTCTGTGTTATTTTTTTATAATCATCATTTTTAATACATTTTATATCATTATTCATCAGCTTTTGTTTGCTGTATGCAGTTACAATCATCATTTAGTTTATATTTGTTATTGATGTTCACAGAGAACATGTTAAGTACTCTGACTTTTAGTACTTAAATCATTGACAGGTCAACATCGTACGGTGTAAAGCCATTTAGGCCAGTAGCTAAGTTAATTGACTTATTGTAAAACCTTTATGCGATAAATTTAACTGAAAACATTTTAAAATTTCAAATTATAATCCATAAACATTCCAAAAGAACAAGCTATTACTTATTGCTTGATCAGTTAATGTAACAGTTACACAACAACATGCAAAAATCGATTCTTACAGATGAAAATAAATAAACATATAAAGTGTTTTCTAAAAATTATTAAACTTACAAATACAATTATTCTACTGTTTACAAATGCGCAATATTACTTTTATTTTATTTTATATTAAATATTAACACTTTTGTTCTTAAGAACCATATTTAATTGAATTCGATTCTCAAAATCCGATTCTTTGTTTTTCTATATCACGTGATTGAGCAGACGACGCTTGGAAGAGCCCAGCTTCGTACTATGTCAAAATTTACTCGAAAGAGTATGTGTACTTAAGAAATAGTTATTTGTATTTCTCCAAACAGCTGAAAAATTTATGCTAAAATTTGTTATCCCGCTTCAAAAAATTATGTACAGGGTAAATGTAATTAAAGTTTAGCTTTCAAATAGGTGCAAAAAAAGAACATCTATTTAGAATGGCCTGAAATTTCAACTGAATATACTTGAAGAATGGAAAAAAAAAGTATGGCATAAGAAAAAAGTAGTCCAAAATTGCACCAATAGATGGCGCTATAAGTGTCATTATAAACAAAATAAAAGACTTGTCATGCGCACGACCCATTGCATTTGTAATGAAAACGCAGGATGCATGGTGTTTTTCTCATATTGCATGTGAGAAGCTCTCTATGACTCTCTCAATGAAGGATCGCGCTCTACTTATGAAGCTCTTGAACAGTGACTGCACCAATAGTTTTGAAGAAAATCTGGCCAGTAAATGAAATGAAAGAAGGCTGTGATCTGCCAAGAGCCTGGAGAAAATGATTAAGAAATTCCATGAGATAGACTCTTTTGAAATGTATCTTTCAGAGGGGGGAGGATAATTGCACTGTAAAAAATAGGTTTTAAAAAATAAGTATATATTGTCCCAAAACAGCCCCGAAACAATATATACAAATTTGAAAACCCATGTACTCATTTTTGAGTATATTGACATGCTCAAAAATGGAGTTGACCAATAAGAATCTCAATATCCCCATGTTTGACATGTCAATGTACTCAAAAATGAGTACATGGGTTTTCAAATTTAAGTATGTATTGTTTCAGAGCTTTTTTGAGACAATATATACTTATTTTTAAGAACCTATTTTTTACAGTGTGCTTCTACGTTAGTAGAGTATGTGGCAACAGCATTCCAGGAAGAAGCGAGCGAGCGGTGGTGAACAAATGTGTAGTTCACGGAGAAATTTTCGATTTTTGGACATGTCTATGGGCACGGTGCAAAAAACTGTGCAAAACGTCCTGCATTTCTATTCATACAAAATTACAGGGGTTCAGGTGTTTTTTCCTACTGACCTGCCAGTAAAAGAAATTTTCGCTCAAGAAATTCTTGCTCGCATGGTGGTGAATATCAAGGAACATAAAAAATTGCTGAATAATAAATTAAAAAAAAAAAAAAAAAAAAAAAAAAGTTTTTTCAAGAAGAAATAAATACAAATGGTTGATATTTTTACCAAAAAAATATGAACAAAAACAACTACGTTGTTTAATACATTCTAAATAATATATATATATATATATAATATATTATTTATATATTTTAAATTTATATATATTTAAAATTTTATGATATGGATAGTATGAATTATGGATAGAAGATTGGAGTTATTTGAGTTTAATGATAGCATTGATGGGATTGACAGTGAGTATAGGACTAATAAAAATTATGAAAATTATGAAAACAAAATAAAAATTATAAAACAGAAAAAAGATAGAAAACAATTTACTAACAATTATTTGAATGCTCCAGCTAAGTACTACAAAACTAGAATTTTTTGGAATTCTAATTATAAACTCAATCTAAAAGGTTTTGACATGACTAAAAGTAGTGAAGTTGTAACTAAAAACATTGAGAACATTGATAATTTGCATAAACATAAAGTATTGACTTATAATTCTCATGGAGTTTATACAAGTGAAATTACAAATAAGGATGGGCTTCCTAAATATAGGTTATGTGGTGATAAAAGATGTTTGACATGTAAAAAAGCAAATCTTGATCAAATTGATGAGGATAGTGATAAAAGATTTTGTAAAACTTACAATTGTATATACATATTAACTTGTGAGTTATGTGATATGAAATATATTGGTGAGACAAGTAACTCTTTAAATATTAAAATGAATAATCACAGAAATGATTCTGAACATTATAAAGTTAATGATGTCAAATATAGAGATAGAATTGAGATAAAGCATTTTCACTTTCATGGTTTTCAAAATGTTAAAATAGGTATAATTAAAGTTGTAATAAATCATAAACAAAGACTGTGGTATGAAAGTACTTACATGAAGAGTTATTTAACTATATATCCTTATGGTCTAAATTTAAAATACTTTAATAAATGTATAACATCTACTATAATGAAACAAAATGATAAATACATTTATAATAACTATAATAAACAACATGCAAACTTAAGACATTATAGAGCTGATAAAAAGAAAAAGAAAAAAAGTAAAGATGTCACAATTCTAGAAAAAGAAATTTCTGATAAGTTAATAGAAATAAACAAATCTTTTGAAAAAAGTTTTAAAATTAACTTGATAAAGAACTATGTATTTAGTTTAAATAAGACTGAACTTAGTATTGTTAAAATATTAATAGATAAAGATATGTTTGCAAATACTTTACATATTGTTGCGTACTTGGGGGTTCGTGAGTTGTCCGAGAATGAAAGGCCAAACGTACAAAAATTCACTAATTTATTCACAGAAAGTTCCAGAGAAATACAGGTCTATAAACCAGGTATCAGCTTCAATTCAATCAATAACACAGCTTGAACAACAGCTGTCAATAGCAAATCCACAGTACAAACTGTATAGCAATAACACTTAAGGCAAGACTCCTTCAAAGAGGCTCAAACAATGCAAGCATTAGCGAAGCTGGCTGAGAACTGAACTGACTCCTTGGCGAGGAAGCGCTCCTTTTATACTGTTCCATGGAACCCAGATTTTTCGAGAAAACTCTAGAAAGTGGTCAACCAATCAACTTACAGCTTCCATATTTGGTATATCCCATATAAGGATTTTCTCGCCAAGGTCGCGAAAAAAATCACCAAGGTGGGAGAAAGTCGCCAAATTTGGCGCCAAACCCATTATCTGCCTTATTGGGGCTTTTTAATGCGTTTTTAAGGGAAAATAAGGTTATTTTAACGCTAAAACGACTAGAAATGCACAAAATTAGCACTTTATCAATTTACTAAGCCTCTTTGAAAGAATTTATACAAAAACAAACACAATTATTTACAATTTTGTAACATTGCCCCCCTCCCAAGGACTGCACGTCCCGGGCAGTGCAACCCTTGGTCAAGAGGCGAAACTAAACAAATTTACACAATCTAAAATACAAGAACTAAGTTTCACATAAAGATAACATAGAAATATAAATTAAGTGGGAAATATTTACAAAATTCACAAATATGTACAAATATTTATATACAAATATTTACAGTGCGCATGCGCAAATTTTATCAGTATTTACATTTTTAATTTTAATATTACCGGTAATTGTGGTATTTGGCTAGCCTGTTATAGTGCACCACCTTCGGTTTTGATGAAGGTGTTTTAGTGATCCGCACCACTACATCATTCAGCCTTTTTAAGACTGTGTATGGTCCGTCCCAGTTGCACTGTAACTTGGGAGAGAGTCCTTTGCGTCGAACAGGATTCCACAACCAGACCTTCTCTCCTTCCTGGAACTCATGTTGTGTAGCCTTTAGATCATACCTTGTCTTCATTTTCTCCGTTGCCATGTTAATCCGATCCCGAGCAAAGTTGTGTACGTCCTCAAATCGTGCCTGGAGATCTTGGATGTACTCCTCGGGCGATGAAGGCGCATCGGGTGGACAACCAAACAGGAGATCACAAGGGAGACGAATTTCACGTCCAAAGAGCATCTGGGCTGGAGTATAGCCGGTGGCTTCATGGACAGCACTTCGATAAGCCAGCAGGAACAATGGCAACTTCAAGTCCCAATCTTGCTGGTTCCTTGATACTAGAAGAGACAGGTTATTCAGGATGGTGCGATTGAACCTCTCGACCATGCCGTCCGACTGGGGATGTAAGGGTGTTGTCCGGGTTTTGTCTATGCCGAGTAGTTGACACAGTCCTTTGAAAACATCAGAGGTAAAGTTCCTACCTTGGTCGGTATGAAGTTGTAGGGGCGTGCCGTACCTTGACACCCATTGCTGCACTAGGACCTCTGCGACTGTGCATGCCTCTTGATTGGGAATGGGATATGCCTCAGGCCACTTGGTGAAATAGTCCATCACGACGAGGATGTATTTATTTCCACTGTAGGTCCGTGGCAAAGGACCCAAGACGTCGATTGCAATCCGTTCAAATGGTGCTTCCACGTTATATCGTTGCAGTCTTCCTCGACTTCGTTTCTGCGGGCCTTTACGTGCCGCACAAGCATCACAGGATTTACACCATTTCTCCACATCCTCCTTTGCCTTGCACCAGTAGAAGCGTTCCCGAACTTTCTGCAGAGTCTTCATTACCCCAAAATGGCCTCCGGTAGAGCTACTATGCAGTTGTTCTAAAACAGCTGGAATTTTTTATCTTGGTAATAAAATCTGCCATCTGAAGCTTTTCCCATCATCAGATTCCCACTTTCTGTATAATACGCCGTTTCTGATATGAAGAGAGTCCCAAAGTGCCCAATAACTTTTCGTAATGGGACTAAATCTGGAAATGTCCTGCCAGATAGGTCTGTTGCTTGTCGTCTCCTTCAGCTGTAATATTGGCTTTATGTCAGGATCTTCCAACTGGGCTTTTCTAAGTTCTTCGTCACTCCATGGATCGGGAGCTTGATCTGATGGTGTTGAGACAGTAACTTGGCTGGCAACCGGATTTATCGGCAGGTATTTCTGTTCGGCTCTAGAGCAGTACTTGCAGCTTTCCGAGCAGGACTTCCGTGACAAGTCATCTGCATTACCATGTAGAGTCCCTTTACGATGACGTATCTCAAAGTCATATTCCTGCAGGCGTTGTATCCACCTGGCAATCTGTCCTTCCGGGTTCTTGAACTGGAGCAACCACGTTAAAGATGCATGGTCAGTCCGGAGCAGGAATCTTCTGCCATAGAGATAATGATGGAAATGTTCTATGGCTTTTACGATGGCGAGTAGCTCTTTCCTGGTGGTACAGTAATTTCGCTCCGGTTTAGACAGGCATTTACTCCAATAGGCAATGACATGTTCTTGACCATCAATTTCCTGCGACAGAACAGCACCGACACTCTCATGGCTGGCATCTGTATCAAGTATGAACTGTCTGTCGGGCTGTGGATATGTCAAGATAGGCGATGATGTTAAGGCCTCTTTAAGTCGCTTGAACGCTTTTTCACATTCATCTGTCCACAGGAACTTCTGTTTGGCTTCCGTCAGCTTGTGCAGTGGTCTGGCAATATTTGAGAAACCCTTGACAAACTTCCTGTAGTAAGTGCATAACTCCAGGAAACTTCGTAGTTGGTGTACATTTTCAGGGCGACTCCAGTTCTCGACTGCAGAGATCTTCTCAGGATCAGTTCTCACACCTTCGGCAGAGATGATATGGCCAAGGTAGCTCACTTCACGACGGAACAAGTTACACTTGCCTGGATTCAATTTGAGGTTAGCCATTCTGAGTTTCTCCAGCACCTTTCGGATGTTTCGTAGATGGTCTTCAAAGGTGCGCCCCACAATGATAATATCATCCAAATACACCAGACAGGCTTCATAGGAAAGTCCTTTTAGCACTGTCTCCATCAGGCGTTCGAAGGTGGCAGGTGCATTACATAATCCGAACGGCATAACTTTAAATTGCCACAGTCCTTGTCCCGTGGTGAATGCAGTCTTCTCACGATCATCAGGATGTAATTCTACTTGCCAGTAACCGCTCTTCAGATCTAAAGTCGAGAACCATTTATTGCCAGCAAATGTGTCTAATGTGTCGTCAATTCTGGGAAGAGGGTAACTGTCTTTCTTCGTGATATCATTCAAACGACGATAATCCACGCAAAATCTTGTTGAACCATCTTTTTTCCGCACCAGTACTATGGGAGATGCCCAAGGACTCGTTGATGGCTCGATGACGTCATTGTGCTGCATTTCATTTAGACGTTCAGTGACCTCTTCCTGTTTAGCAAATGGAAGTCTTCTTGGATGTTGTTTGATTGGAGGATGATTTCCTGTATCAATTCTGTGCTGGGTGATGTTCGTTCTCCCGACGTCTCCAGCTGTTCGAGAAAAAAGATCTTTAAATTCTTGGAGTAGCTTCTTCGCAGCACACCTCTGTTCACTTCCTAATTCTGCATTCTTGAGTAGCTCCGTTATTAATTGCTCAGAAGACTTGGATTCGGTTGATTGCGTGGGGCGGTTTATGCATGTTACAGGAGTGCAGGCTGCTAACACCTCATCCTTCTTCACTGTTCGGACCTTATCGCTGATGTTTGCGACTCTCACAGGAATAGTACTCTTTGAGAGATCAACTAGAGATGAAGCTACCAGAACTCCTCTTGGGCTATTGTCTGTATTCGGGTATTCAATCAGTCCATAGCGGAAGTATTGCTTTGTGGGAGGTGTTCCTGAAACTATTGTCTCTGTGTATGGAGGGATGGAAATTTCAGACTTGGCTGTTATCTGGCAAATTGTCTGAATGTCTTGATTTTCAGTGTTGAACACAGCGATGTCTTCCGAACTCGAATGCAGTTCATTATTCTTAAAGTCCAATTTAAAGTTAAATTTTCTCAGGAAATCAATTCCAATGATTAAAGGATCTCTTATATCAGCCACATATGCCATATGATGGTAACTGGCATTCCCAAAAGTGATGGTCAAGTTCATTTTTCCATATATTTTGATTTCGTCTCCGGTCACAGTCTGGAGTTTAACGCAGGGCGGAGTCCAGATGATCTTCTCTTTTAGTTCTTGAGCCAAATCCGTTCTAATGATGGTCACGTTGGCTCCCGTGTCCAGAATCATCCGGCAGGTGGTGTTGTTGACTTGGCCATAGACGTGAAGTCCATTATCGCCGCCACTCATCGATGAAACCTAAAATACTGTAAATTGGGGCTCTTTAATTTTAGGCAACCTCCGCCCCGCGAGATGGCCTCCTCTTAGTTTCCCTGCAGTGATGTTGAAGCCGGGTGATTTCCTATAGTTGGTCGTACAGGGCAGTTCCTCTTCACATGACCATCCCCTCCACAGCCCCAGCACTTTATCTTCCGATCCTTTTTTTTCTATATTATTTTCCAGGCTGCGCAATCTCTTTAAGATCTCTGCGAAACTTCTCTTCATTTCATTCTCATCAGCAGGCGTATCATTTAATGAGACTGCTCTTATGGTATGGCGGTCTTTACGGGAGGCTTGTTGGGCTGCCTCTATTCTAAGTGCATAGCCTAAAGCTGATTCTACGTCTCTGATGTTGGAGAGTCTCAGCGCTTTTTGAATTTCTGGATCCCGAACAGCATCGATAAAGTACTGAAGAGCTAAGTCGTTTCAAGTGTCAGCTTGACAGTCTGAGAATGCTAGGTGTGACAATCTCTGAATGTCCGCTGCCAGCTCTTGCAAACTTTCGCCCGTTTTCTGGTAACGGGACTTTAGCTGGAGGCGACTATAGTCCTTAGAACACTTCTCTCCGAACCGTAGCTCCAGTGCTCTAGTCAAGGCCTCGAAGTCGTTCCTTTCTTCTTTAGTAACATTTCTCAGTATCTCGGCTGCATCTCCCCGTAATGCTGCTGCTAAGTGGACTGACTTGGCGGTAGAGTCCCAGCCGTTAGCTTCAGCTACGATGGAAAACTGCATTTAATATACATGCCAGGAGGAACTGCCGTCGTAGGTGGATAGCTTAATAAATTCCTGATTCTGGATTCTTCTCTCTTTCTTTTCAGTTTCCTGAGGCATGGATTCTAACTTTTCTTCGAGATTCCGAATCTTGCTCTGCAGTTCATTCCCTATTACTTCTCCGCTCCACTCTTCTTTCATTTTTCTCTCAAGATCTTCCTCCATTCCCTTAAACTTGCTTTCTATCTCTGAAATCCTTCCTTCCAGCTCTTGATCAAAGTTTTCTTTAAATTTCTCCTCAAAATTCTCTTCTATCTTCATAAATCTCTCTTCAAAATTCTTTTCTACTTTCATTACATTTTCCTCTATCTTCATAGCTTTCTCTTCAAAACTCTCTTTTATCTTTAGAACTTTCTCTTCTATTCCATCCATTCTATTTTCCATCACCGTTAATTTACCCACTATCGATTCTTTTGCCGTTGAAAGCTCTCTCTTCATCTCATCTTGATTAGATTTAATTTCTTCGGTCAAACTGGCTTCCATCTTTTCCTGAGCTGCTTTCATTTCCCTTTGTCCTGTTTCTATTTTCTCTTGTGCTGCCTTCATTTCTTTCATCTTTTGACTCAGGCTATCTTTCATCTCTCTTTGCGATGCTTCCATACTTTCTTTCATCTCTCTTTGTCCTTCCTTCATTTCTCTTTGCCCTTCTTTCATTTCTCTTTGCCCTTCTTTCATTTCATTCATCTGGGTAGCTAAGCTTTCTAGAAGTTTCTTCATCTGTTCCTCCATAGCTCTAGTTATAACCATTCACAGACAATCCCGCTTCTGACACCAGAAATGTTGCGTACTTGGGGGTTCGTGAGTTGTCCGAGAGTGAAAGGCCAAACGTACAAAAATTCACTAATTTATTCACAGAAAGTTCCAGAGAAATACAGGTCTATAAACCAGGTATCAGCTTCAATTCAATCAATAACACAGCTTGAACAACAGCTGTCAATAGCAAATCCACAGTACAAACTGTATAGCAATAACACTTAAGGCAAGACTCCTTCAAAGAGGCTCAAACAATTCAAGCATTAGCGAAGCAGGCTGAGAACTGAACTGACTCCTTGGCGAGGAAGCGCTCCTTATATACTGTTCCATGGAACCCAGATTTTTCGAGAAAACTCTAGAAAGTGGTCAACCAATCAACTTACAGCTTCCATATTTGGTATATCCCATATAAGGATTTTCTCGCCAAGGTCGCGAAAAAAATCACCAAGGTGGGAGAAAGTCGCCAAATTTGGCGCCAAACCCATTACCTGCCTTATTGGGGCTTTTTAATGCGTTTTTAAGGGAAAATAAGGTTATTTTAACGCTAAAACGACTAGAAATGCACAAAATTAGCACTTTATCAATTTACTAAGCCTCTTTGAAAGAATTTATACAAAAATAAACACAATTATTTACAATTTTGTAACAATATAATAGCAAAATTATTCACAGCTTTATCTACATATGTTATGATAAAGTTTTCTTGAAGTTTTTTAATATCATCTTTAATATCTCTGTTAATATTACCCTTCATAACTTCAAATTTTAATTTATTAATATCATTTTTTACATAAAAAACCCATTCATTAAAAGCCTCCTAACATTATATTTGTACTAAATATAATGTTAGTACAAATTATGACACTAAAATAAAAACAAATTTTTATCCTTCTTATTTAAAACTCATTAGTACTAATTTTAATCCTTTAAAAGCAAATTTCTTGGACTTGGATATAGATATTGTGAATAATGAAATGATTACAACTATTTTTGATAAAAGAAATAATTTTAATTTTAATGTGATTAAATTGATTCATTGGAGCTCTAACATTAGTAAACTTATCTACAGAAATATCATTTTAAACTACCTTAAACGTAATAAAAGATTAATTTCTAATTATCACGACAAAATTAAAAATATTCAGCTTTTCTTTAATAGTGCTATTGAAAGTGATTATTCTATAGATTTTTTACATAGTTATATTATAGATAAATATTTAAAACATTTGAAATATAAATGATTTTTAATTTTCCCTTTTCTTTATTACTTATTTTTCGATTATATTTAGCTATAATAACTTTATTTATTCATTTAATTTCTTTATTTTAATACAGATGGCGTTGTAACATATTTTTTCGATTGTTTCGTATTTTGGTTAGCTGTCTTGTTGGAGTTCTTATGAAATACACGCTACTGTTTATGTAAATGTTTGATCAATTTTCTGCATAATCCGTATAAGTTTTTGTCTTTTCCATATTACTTTATTCATTTTATTTTATCGATCTTTCATTTAGCCATATATGTGCTTTTTTATTAAACTGTCTGCCTAGGGGGAGAGTTTGATCAATTAAAAGCATGCTTTAACCCCACACATATGTCTCAAGTCATATGGGGCATTTTTGACAGTTTAAATCAAGAGGACTTTAAGGTTGCCATTCAAAAATTCATTATCGAATGACAGAGGACCTTATTGCAAAACAATAATACTGCTTTCTTGGAAAATTTTAATTAAAAAAAAAAAAAAATGAGATCGAGTTAAGATTTTTTTTTCTTTTTTTTTTTTTTTTTTTTTTTGTGGTAGTCTTAAAAATGAAAATTGTCGGTCGGGGAAAAAAAAAATAAATAAATAAGAAGAAGAAGAAGAGAAGAAAAGAAATACTTGATAGCTCGGTTAAAGCGGGAACTCTGACAATCAGGGTTTTACTGTATTTTATATTCACGTGTATGTTTTTGCCGATAGTTCAGTGGTAGAAATAAATATGTCAGGTGCTTGCAAAATAACATTCCGTATTTCTTAACTAAGATGATTTAATGACTTATTTACATATATTTACAACTATATACAAAAACTAAAAGTTAACATATTTAGGATCTCCTATTTAGATCCTTCCTTTACCATTGCCTGCCACACACTTACTGAGAACAGTACATGTATCGCCGTGTCTTGGCACACAGCGACCCCTGGTGGAGAGATTTCCGTAACACTCCCCACCGAACTCACATGAGTTCACCATCAATTTCCAAAAAAAAAAAAATTTTTAATCATAATCAATTATTAAATCCACATATGAAAAATAATTTGAACATCTAAATTACTATCAGTTAAAAATAAGAAAAATATAATGTTAAGCATTAACAAAAATTTACAAATAATATTTAAACCATCTAAATAAAATTTTCAGTAATCAAATAGCAATATATACATAAATAATAATCAACATTATACATAAGATAACAATTTTTACTTATTCAGTTTATTATTAAGGATTAATTTCTAAATTATATACAAGTTGAACTGAGCGCTTAATGTTACCTTTAGGGGTTTTGATGAGAAGAGAACGAATTTTACCATCTCGTCCTGGATATACATTTAAATTTCTACCCATCATCCTTATGTTTCTAGGATAGCGCTCATCATTAATTAAAACCACATCATTTACCTTGAATGATGAAATCTTACCTGGTTGTGCAGATATATAAGCAGATCTAAGATTAAGCAAATACTCTTTTCTCCACCTGTTCCAAAAATGAGTTAAAAGAGTTTGCTGATATTTATATCTTTTTACCAAAGAATTTCTGCTTACAATTAATTCGTCTTTTTTAACCTTAGTTACAGGTAAAGAAATTAATCTTTTCCCAACCAGAAAGTGAGAAGGAGTGAGTGGGGAAGGTTCTGATGGCTCACTATACAGATACGTAATAGGTCTAGAATTAATCATTGCCTCAATTTCTAGAAAAACTGTTTCTAATTCTTTAAGAGAAAGAGAAGATTTACCAATAATTTTCTTCAAGCAAGTTTTAATTGTACGTATCTGCCTTTCCCAGAAGCCTCCCCACCAAGGACTCCTTTCAACAATAAATTTCCATTCTATACCTTTAGAGGCAAACAAATTTTTTACCTCAGGTTTATCAATTTCACTCCACAATTTTTTTAGTTCACCTTTTGCCCTTTTAAAGGCTTTAGCATTATCAGAATATATAACTGAACATAACCCTCTACGAGAAATAAAACGTCTTAAACCTAATAAAAATGAATCTGTACTCATATCAACAACTAATTCCAAATGTACAGCTCTTGTAACTGCACAGGTAAAAATAAGCAAATAACATTTTTTACAGTCAATAGTAAAAAAGGGTCCAGCAAAGTCTATACCAGAAACATCAAAAGGAGGATGTTCCTGAATTCTGTCAGGAGGTAGAGGAGCTACCACCTGATTACCTGCTTTCACTGAAAAACGTCTACAGATCAAACAGTTTTTTAGGACTCTTTTTACGAACTGTCTACATTTAAGAATCCAGAATCGTTCTCTTAGGTGAGTTAAAGTAGCATCTACACCCAAATGGCCCATTTTTATATGAGCATCTAATATGAGTAATTCAACGAATTTATTATTGTTAGGAAGCAGCAGGGGGTGTTTGGCCTGCTCATCATTACTTGAAAATTGCAAGCGTCCTTTCAAACACAAAAAGTTATTTTGGTTAAGTTCGCAATTCAAATTGTAAATTCGTGAGTTTTTATTTACAGTACCCTGGGAGAGAAGTTGCTGAATTTCACTCCCAAAATGCTCCTGTTGAATTGTCTTAATCCAAGAGTCAAAGGCTTCCTTAAGTTCCGAAGCACATATAGGTCCCCGGCATTTGGTGCCGTGACCAGGATTGGCATTGTGGGCAAACCTTTTTACCCAAGCTGTCACGCGCAAAAGTCGAGAAAGGATACTGTATTTATTTACTTCAATGATTTTTAAGAAAGAATAATGATTAGTAGAACAGACAGTATTTACTGCTACACCTCGTAGCTCTTTAGAAATTAATTGTTCAACATTACTGTCATCTGGTTGACGGATGTAAATTGGATCAGGCCATAAGTGAATGGGTTGAGACAACCAAGGAGGGCCCGTCCACCACAAGGAACTCGAAATAATATTTTTCGCCGATTCTCCTCTAGTAGTGAGATCTGCAGGGTTCTCTGATCCACTACAAAAATTCCAGCATTCAGGAAGGGAAAGTGATTGCACTTGAGGCACTCTGTTGGCAACAAATGGCTTCCAAACTTTGGATGAATTTTTTAACCAATGAAGAACAATTTTGGAGTCACTCCAGAAATGTGTTTTTTGAGTAATGGCTGGAAAAATGCTCTGAATGTAATTTCCCAAACGAGCACCTACAAGTGCTGCCATTAATTCTAATCTGGCTAAAGTTAAACTTTTTAGAGGAGCAACTTTACTTTTTGAAATCACAAAACTTATGTTAATTTTTCCTTCACTTGTTAAATATCGAAAATACGCTACAGCTCCATACGCTTTAGGACTAGCATCAACAAAAACATGAAGCGATATTTCATTAACATTTTCCATTGAAAAAAGTTTACGTTCGATGCTAAAATTTTCTAATTCAGAAAGTTCAGAACACCATGATCTCCACTTTTTTTCTAAGTCATGTGGTAAGTTGTCATCCCATAGTAGACCTCTTTCCCACAATTCTTGAATAAGAATTTTAACTCTTATTATAAATGGACTAATTAGTCCACAAGGATCGAATATCTTAGAAATTATTCTCAATACATGTCGTTTGGTGACTTCAAATTCCAAGGAATCCCGGACATCCCTTAAATCTAATTTAATTTTATCCTTGCTTGCATCCCACTTTAATCCCAAAAATCCTTCTCCTTGCCCGAAATCCATATTTTTCTCATACCCGTTTTCACACCAAAGTTGTTTCAACTCATCACAATTAGTTTTTAATTTCCTGAGTTTAAATCCAGCAGCGCGTAATATTTCTATTGCCAAAGAGGTTAACTCATAAGCATCCTGCGCAGTTTTAGCTCCACTGTACAAGTCGTCAACATATAAAGGATTTAACATTTCATAACAATTAGGATAATCCTCTTTATATTTCCCTATGTGAAATTTCAAAACGCAAGCTAGCGCAAATGGAGACGTCGTTAACCCAAAGGGTAAACGATTAAGTTGAAGTGTCTGTACCGGATTATCGGGCTCGTCCGGAAACCACAAAAATTTTAGATATTCTCTATCCTCTTCCGCAATTTCAATCATAAGAAAAGCTTTCTCTAGATCTCCGCAAAATGCAACTTGATTTTCCCGAAATTTAAGTATAACATCCAATAAATTTGGATATAGATTAACTCCCGATTCAAGAGAATCATTTAAAGAATTTTTACTTTCATTTGCTTTAGAGCTGCAATCATAAACCATCCGAACGCGAGTAGTTTCTTTGTCATCCCTTATTACTGCTCTGTGGGGCATATAATAACCTGAATTCATATCCTCGTCAGTACATTTTCCTACAATATTACATTTCAATTGATCCGATACAATTTCCTTATACTGATCAAAAATTTCAGGATTTTTATTCAATTTAATTTTTAATGAATTGAAACGTTTGCTCGCGACCTCATAATTAGAGTCCAATTTTAACGGGGGTCCTGTATTATCTTTCCACATTAATCTACACACATACCGTTCCCTATTAAATTTTAAAGAATCCTCAAAATTCTTAATTAACTGATTATCCTTTTCCGATAGATTTTTGGTTTCATTCGGAAATTCTTCAATTTCCCAAAATAATCTTAAATCATTTAAAATAGCATTATTTACAATAATCATATTTTTAGAACAACTACTTTCATTATCGTCTGATCCAATAATCAGCCATCCAAATGCACTATTCAAAGCTGACAAATGTTTATTTATAGGTACCCTTTCCCCATAAATTAATTCCCAACAAACATCGGCCCCTAAGAGGATGTTAATATTGTTATCCGAGCTATCTGAATCAGCCAACTTCAAATTCCGTTTCTGCATTAAATCTTTTATTTTTGAATCAGGATATTTCACAGTAGCGCCCGTTATAGTGCGAGAAACAAATAATTCTTGTGTTTTTTGAAAAGAAGAATTTGTACTTTCCAGTGTTACTTCAACAACTCGATAAATTTTATCCGTTGGGCACTTCATTCCAAAAGAATAAACTGATAAAGTTTCATTACGAATGGTTTTTAATTTTAAATCATTAGCTAATTTTTCACTAATAAATGATCTCGAACTTCCACAATCAAACATTAATCTAGATAAGCAAGATTTATTTTCCGATTTAGCAATAACAGTGCAAGTTTGCAAATAAACATTTTTAGAACAGTTTTTATTTAAATTACATTGAGAAATAGAAGAAATAACTTCAGAAACATTAGTGTTATCCCGTTCATTTTCGTTTTCATTATAATTTAAACTACGTGAATTTTTACAATTTTCTCTATTGCGCTCTACCGATAAATTCGAGGGTTTACAATTTTTTCTACAAACTGACTCGTGATGAAATCTAGAAAAACATATTTTACAAACAATACCTGACCTACATACTTTGCTTATGTGTTTCGGTTTAAAACATAACCAACACCGAGATTCAGACTTAAGTTTGTTTATTTTTTGTTCTATATCTAATTTTCTACAATTTACAGAATCATGAGAAGTTAAGTCGCAAAAAATACATGAATTTTTTATTTGTGTGAGTAATGTTGCTGCGGTTGGTATATTTTTATGTTTGGAGAAGTTTTTTTGATATGTTTGTCCTGTTTGATAACCCTGAAAAGCGGAACGCTTATTTTCATTATCCTTAAAAGAATTTGTTACGGTTTCACAAATTTCACGCGATTCCACTTCATTTCTTAAAAACGTCATTATTTCTGAAACTTCACAATTAATTTCCTTATTTCTTTTTCTATGAAAATCTAAAACCAAATCTTGGGGTAGTAATTTAAGAAGTAAGGGGTTTAATAAATGACCGTATGAGCCTTCAGTAACATTCAACGAGCGTAAATTCCTTATATTTATCTCTATCTCATCATATAATTTACGCAAGACTTTAATGTTTGATGAATTCCTCACTGGTTCTAAATTAAGTAATTTAGACATGTATGAATTAATAATAAAGTCAGTACGCCCATAACGTTGTTTTAAAAGTTCTAAACAAGAATCATAATTCTTTTCATTTAACTCGAATCCCGCAACAACATTATAAGCAGGGGAAGTAAGCAAACTTTTTAAATATTGAAACTTCTCAATTTTACTCAGGGATTCGTTCGACCCTATTGCGTTATCAAAACAATTTAGGAATTCCATGAAATTTGAAATACCAGAACCAGAAAATTGTGGAACCTGTAACTGTGGCAATTTCAATGCCGAAAAATTATGTTCTGTACAGCTTGATGTACTTACATTAATACTTTGATTTTGCTGCTTATTGTTTATTTCTTTAATTTTACATTTAAGTTTAATTTTAATAGCAATAATTTTGTCTTCATATTCCTCAGCTTGAGCTATTTCACTTTTAAATTTAACAGGATCATTAATAAGATCCTCTATTTCATCATCATACTCTTTCAATAATTTAGATTTGATATCTAAAGTTTCTAATAACTCATTTAAAGAATCAAAAGTTTCGTTTTCAAAATCTAATGCTTGGACTTTTTTAATTAATTTAGTAATACTAGCTCTAACAGAACTTCTCTTTTCAGTACATTTAGTTAATTTATCCATCATTAATTTTAAAACAGCTTACCTCCTAATATGTTATCCAAATAAAAACATAAATAACAAAAAATGTAGATTACTTCCGTTTTCAAAAAACACACATCTATTTTTCTTTTTCAACTCAGATTCCGTTAAACATCATTTTTGAAAATGTCGTTTTTTTTATTTTTATTTCCATTTCGTTGATCTATCATATGAGCTGAGTCATCATTTTTACTTCAGTGGATAATTGCTTCCTTTTTTATCATTAGCGTTATGACGGAATAAACTTTTTGTTTCCAATAAATCATTTTTTCGAGCCGTATGCACCAAATTTTGCCGATAGTTCAGTGGTAGAAATAAATATGTCAGGTGCTTGCAAAATAACATTCCGTATTTCTTAACTAAGATGATTTAATGACTTATTTACATATATTTACAACTATATACAAAAACTAAAAGTTAACATATTTAGGATCTCCTATTTAGATCCTTCCTTTACCATTGCCTGCCACACACTTACTGAGAACAGTACATGTATCGCCGTGTCTTGGCACACAGCGACCCCTGGTGGAGAGATTTCCGTAACATATGTATTGAATACCCATTACATTATAAGTTGATAACTGAAATTTCAAAATATTCTTACTTATATTATTTATACTAACATGGAAACATTCAAAAGGTGTCATCTTCAAAAAGTATTGAAAAAAATATATGTGATTCTACTCTTCATAAAACACCAGAAAATGAAAAAATTATCGGCTGAAATGGATTACAGCGACCACAAAAAATTACCAAAATTAAGCATATTTGGCGATTTAGCGCTGTTAGGCGATACGTTCGCTAGCACCTGGATTGCCGTGTACGAACAGAACCGCGTTTCGTTTTTCCGCCAAGTACTCAAAATCAATCGCCTAGCATGTGAAATCGCCAAATATGCTTAATTTTGATAATTTTTTGTGGTCGCTGTAATTCATTTCAGCCGATAATTTTTTCATTTTCTGGTGTTTTATGAAGAATAGAATCACATATATTTTTTTCAATACTTTTTGAAGATGACACCTTTTGAATGTTTCCTTGTAAGTTCAAAACACGCATGTACAGTGACAGGATAATACTTTTTGCAATACAAAAAATATATACATATTCACACAATTATGCTGCGATTAAAAATTTAATTTTTCATACTTCTGCAAGAAATGATACGTCATAAGTATTTAATTATTTTAAAGAACGATTTCATAAAAATCCATTTAAAATTTCCTTTTTATCTGAAGAATTTTCATTCTCACATTACTTTACTAAGCTTTTGAGGAAATTGCTTTTTAGAAAACAGATGTGATATACTTTTTAATTTTAACTTTAGGGGGCTTTATTAAAAAGAATCAGCTTGTGGGGAAAACTGTAATTAAATTATTTTTCACTTAGAACAACAAAAACGTACAATGTGGAAATAATACATTAAATGAATATTTACTTTTATAGATATCTTAAATGTAGAATTTTAAGTTATTTTCTCGTCCATCGTAAATTTCAGTAGTACATGGTTAGTTATATTCTCAAATTATACGAGAAATTTTATACAGTGTCCATTATATTTAAAGCGAGAATAAACTCCCGGTTGGAATTATTAAAAGTAAGCTTTCGCAGATATTTTATGACATCATGTATTAAATATTTTATGGAGTTAAACAGACATGAAATAAAAAACAGGCGTTATAAAGGAATTTTTTTTTTTTTTCTTTGCTGAAAGATTTTAAACTTTTCTCAAAATACTGGTAATTTTAACTCCGAGGTATATTTTTCTGGGAAATATGGGTACGAAAAATTTTTTTATACTCAGAGTATTTAAAGTTAGCTTCTAGCTAAATGATGAAAAATGCTTCTTGCAAGTACTTTGAAAATTACGGTTCTTTTATGAAGCTACCTGCATGCTAATAAAGTTATTGAATATATTAATAAAAGTAAACTACATTATTAATAAAAATTTCAAATTTTCTACTGAAAACTTATCGTTATTATCCCGGCTAAAGGATAGCTATCTTTCGCATTTAGGAGATATTAAAAGAAAATCTATGTGTTAATAATAAGTACATTTTACAGAATAAAGTTAAGGGGAAGATAAATGTGACTTACTAGTAGAAATTTTATCCTCTTTCAGGTCCTTGTTCTCTTTATTGTTCTTTTTCTGATTTTTTACGTAAGTCATTCCTATGTGTGATCCAAAGACATTTCAATACAATTATGATCCTCCACTTAGAACATGGCTCCATTCTAGTAGAGTAGACAGCTGAGGACAATACCTAATAATCTCGCCGACAGCTATGGCCAGTATCATCAGATCTGGTGCATTTTTTATTCAATATTCACCAATAATTTTGAAAAGTGATATTTGATATGCATAATAGACTCAAATATGCATAATAGACTTCTGTCAATCTTCGAAGTGTTTAGGCAAACGTTACAATTAAAAATTATTGAATAAAACATTCGTTAGATTTGGCTACACTGGTCTTAGCTGTCGGCGAGATTAGGTATTGTCCTCAGCTGTCGTCTACTAGAATGGAGCCATGTAATAAGTGGAGGATCATAACTGTATTGAAATGTCTCTGGATCACACATAGGAATGACTTACGTGAGCAATGAGAAAAAGAATAAAAAGAATAAGAGTCTGAAAAAGGATAAAATTTCTATTTCTAGTCACATTCATCTATGGCCATTCATCTATTCATCACAGCCCATGTTATTCTATGGGAAAATTTGTTTCTATAATTACTCATTAACAAATGTACTTTTCTAAATTCCGTTTTCCGTTTCAGAAAACTCACAACCATTAAATTAGTACTCATTTTCGAAAAATTGATTTTTTTTTTATATATATATATATATATATATATATATATATATATTTTTTTTTTTTTTTTTTTTTTTTAAATGCGAATTTTCTTAAATTGCATTTTTCTTATTTTTTAACTGCAAAATGAAATAATAAAAATTTTTAAAAATCAATTTTTTTTAAATGAGTACTAATTTAACGATTGTGAATTTTTTGAATGGGAAAACGGAATTTTAAAAAATACATTTGGTAATGAGTAATTATGGAAACAAATTTTCCCATAGAATAACATGGGCGATGGCTGTCGGCGAAATTAGGTATTACCCACTCTAAACATCCAGTTCATAAAGCCGAACACTTGGCGATGGAGTATACATATTAACGACGACAAGACATCTTCCCACCATTACTTCTTTTTCAGTATAGTGCATGGTGCAGAACCCTCCAAAGTACCAGCCATAGTCAGTGGTCCTAGACATTCGGTGCACTAATGGGAACCAGCTTTTTCTTTAAAGGAAAAATAAAATAATGTACTAGAATATTTCACACTAATTGCTTCATAACCTTTAAAGCTGGTTTAGTTATATTACAATTTTTTTTTTTTTTTTTTTTTTTTTTTATCATCTATGAATATATAATAAATAGAATAAAAATCACTTTAATAATACTAGATTAAAATACTATTATTTCTAAAAAGTATACACTATGTATGCAAGTATTTTATAACATATACTTATATTATGTAATAAAATGGTAGTTTAACATTTTACTAACTTTAATAATCTGGTGTGTCACTCACACGACTTTCTCTTACCGTGAAATTTAATACAATAAATACAGGTTTGAGATTAAGAAGTAGGATAACGAGTACTATTATGTAGACCTATGTTAAAACAATTCAAATTAGACTGCGGGAGAACTTTATATGATAATTAGTTCTATATGAGGGGGGCTACTGCCCCCTCAACCCCCCGTTTCATTACTGCACCTACATTTATATACAATTTAAATCTGTTATTAAAAATTCACTTAAAATTACTCAGACAACTCTCACACGCAAAATTCTTTGGAACTTATTAGTCTTGATCAAACTTTTCCAGCAATAAACTTATATTAATTTGAAAATACAACTTTCGGATCTCTTGAAATTATTCGTTTTTAAGTTATTCTAAAACACATAGACAAAGATCAAACGTTAAAAAACTTGACTGTGTAAAGCCCCAAAATGTGTAAATATGAAAAAAAAAAAAAAAAAAAAAGCGATTAGTATTTAGCTTACAAACATATATCATTTATCATATGGCTAGGAGGAATTAATTTCAATTCCTGAGCAGCTTTCCTCGACATTGTAAAATATTATAGTAAAGCCCTTCCACTAACAAATAAAAAAGAATGTTATCGCTTAAATATTTACAGCCCTGCATATCTTTTGAAGATTATGTATAAACCACATTGTGCACCTAAACATAATCCTATAGTAATAATACACGGCACAACCTGAAATACAGTTCTATTGATTTTCAGCTATTGTCGCACTATAATCTAGTTATATTGTGTAGCCCTATAAATGAACAGTGGATGATTTCCCTACCATATTCTACATGACACATGTTTTTACACATATAAAAAATATATATTCATTTCATTTGGTTTAGTGCAGTGCAGTCTATAGAAGTTAAACTTTACTTACCTGCAATTTCCCCCATAGACGTAATGCATATGAATCCTCTTGGGTGTCCCTGTGCACGAACCATTTGTTTCATCACAACGAACATCTAAGTGTAGCATTCCTATATGATATGCATTTATCATAGCAAGTTTGGACTTTCTGCTATTATTTGTTCTTGAGATATGCGGATAACAGACACACACACACAGACAGACACACAAACCAACCGCTAAAAAATGATTTTCGGATTCAGGGATCTCAAAAAGTCTAAATATAACAAAAATTCACTTTCAAAAATTTGACCCTAAAACAATACTTTCTCTACCTCATGGGTAAGAGAAAATAAAAATTGGGCGCATAATATTTGCGAAATAAATAGTATGCAATAAATAAACGCATACAGTTTTTAACAACCACTATGACAGAAATGTGATAAAAACTTAATTATCTTAAAAATTTAATTCCATTAAGCCAGATTTTTTCTTTCTTAACAATTTAATTTAAAATTCTTTAAAGAAACACTTTTTGAAAATTTTTCATTATTTATAACTGAGTTTTTATTTTATTATTCTTTTTATATTATTATCTTTTTATTTTATTTTTATAATGGACTTTATTACAATAAAGAACACTTTAATTAAACTTTTTTTTTCCTTCTTCTTTTTTTATTCAAAAATAAATAAAAAATAGTTAAAATTGGTGGACTCTGCTAAGTTCCCCATCATACATATATTCTTATAAATTGTTAGTACAGGGCATACTACAGTCCAGTTTGTTAAGAAAAGTGAATGTAGGTGACAGACTCGAGACGGTGATAGACTGAAATGCCTCACATAAATAGACTACTCACCGTTCAGTTCGATACATTTTCATTATCCCGATTTGTTGATTAATTTTATTAGTGTCAGTTTCGTAGTTTATTTTTCATGCAATTACATACTATTTCAGACGCAACTATCCCCATAATGCAAATATATATGAAATATTGTTTATTTTGCTATTTTGAGAAAAACTTAAATTTACGAACTTTTCAAATTAAAATATTTATAATCAATGATGTTCAAAAAAGCATCGGAAATGACATTTTAAAAGTATTCTGACATCTTTACGATAAAAATATTTCTAATTTCCGAAATTTTACCCTATTCTGCCAAGTTAAGTAGACCGTAAATTTCAAATAACTTATGAAGTTTATACAAAGTTGAATTTTCATAGTTAATTATATCCATGCCAGCATCGTAACTAATATTTTAAATCTGGTATGACACCTTTACAGTAAAAATATCTTTTTTTTATGTACAATTAACCATGTTAAGAAAATCGTAAATTTTGAAAAATATACGAAGCTTTAAAATTAGAATTTTGTAAATCAATAAGGTTCTTGCCAGTGTCATGAATAAGATATAAAGACTAGCCCGACCATTCTGCTATCATTTGTTTTTGAGCTATCGTGTACACAGACAGACACAAACAAATTGACATCTACAGACGGACACCGTATCAATTTTGTTATTTTTGGATTCTTCACACCTCAAAACATGTAAAAAAAGTAAAATAAACCGAGGTTGAAAATTTTCTCCATTACCTAGTAAGTAAGGGGAACCTTACCCATCACACTATATGTAAGGTTCCTCAAACCCATGGTATGATGCACAATTAAAAAAATCTGGAGTGACTCCACACGACTTTCCGAATATTGAGTAATTAACGTTTTTGTGGAGAAAGTAAAGAAAGAGGAGTTGTTAAATAAACAAAAGAGAGAAAATCATAATAGAGTGTTTGAGCATTTTTTTTCCATATAGTACACGATGTTTTATTTAACGCTACTGAACTTTGAGCCCATAGATCATAATGATAAAGAATTTTTCGTTGTGTCCCTGTAAAAACGTATAAATGCTAGATTCACCAAAATGCTTACTTATAGTTAGTGCAACAGTGACTTATAATATTCATATAAATTTTCAGCTCAATTGAATAAGGCGTTTAGACGCTATCACACTTTTAAAAATTTGGTCCCACAGGCTATAATGATAAAGAATTTTTCTTTGTGTCCCTGTAAAAAACCTGTGAGTGCTAAATTCACCAAAATCTATACAGTTCGTGCAACTGTGACCTATAAAATGTGTACAAATTTTTTGCTCAGTTTCATAAGGCATTTAGACACTACCACACTTTTAAAAATTTGGTCCCACATGCCATAATGATAACGAGTTTTTCTTGGTGTCCCTGCAAAAAAAACTATAAGTGTTAGATTCACCAAAATCAATAGAGTTCGTGCTACGGGGACTTCCAACATACGTACGAACTTTCAGCTCATTCGAGCAAAGCGTTTAGATGCTAGCGTGTTCACTCACACACATACACACAAATACATACACACATACATACACACGCATACGTACACACATACATACATCATCGTAAAAATAGTGAAAATGGACTCAGGGGACCTCAAAACGTGTAGAAACATCAAAATCTCGAATTCGGAATTTTGACATGATTACAATACTTTCCTTACATGTATATGTTCGGAAAGTAAAAATCAGAAAGGGTACAATTCAAATACAATTTGTTTAATGAACCTTTATCATTAGTTTAAAATATACGTTCTCAACTCTTAAACAATCTTTTAAAGTAATTTTCTCAATTCATTGTACACCAGATGGTAAATGTTATTGTATTATAAAATTTATTCGTTTCCTTAAGCACTGAAAAAACTTTTTAGCAATATCCTTTTTACCATAAGTCCAATAAACTAGAAGGAAAAAAATAAAGTGTTTTGTCATCCATGGCATTTTAAAATATTACCTATTTAATATTATATGGCACATGCCACAAGCAACAAGAAAATGTGTTTCATAAATATTTCACGTTTATTTAAGAAATAGAATTTTTAAGAATATCAGCGCTTTTAAAACATCAGCGCTATGGTATATTTTTCTGGAGAATTTAGTACTAAAAAGAAAGTTTTATTTCCATGCTATCAAATTTAGTTTCTTGAAAAATGATACTGAAGGGAAGAGAATTTTTAAATTTACGAGAAAGAATTTTAGTTATTTATTAAATCTCTAATCCAAAAAGTATCAGTTTGAAATTCATATTCATTAAATAGCAGTGTTGCCAGATTTGGGGACTTTCTTATTCAACATCCACCATTAAATTTTTATTGCAACAGGTGCCTAATCACATCGACGATTAATCGTCTATTATGTATGTCAAATTTTACTTCTCAAAATTATTGGTGGTAGTTGAATAAAAAAGTCCCCAAGTCTGGCATTACTGTTAAATAGTATTGCATATCAAACTATCGAATATGAAAATGACTGCTTTTCATGAGAGCAAAAATTCTGTTCAAAAATTCAAAAATCATCGCCAGGAATAAATAACATAATTTTGTATCTTTCCTATACTGTTAAGTTGCTAGTGTATCTTTCCTGCATATTGTGCGTACTATTCTAAAGTCAAGCGCAAGATATCGAATACGTAAAAAGCATTTTTGCACATTCAATAGTTTGCCATGGTAGCAACGACTTTCGTTACACATTAATGTTTTACAAAATATTTTATACTTTCGAAAGATTTTGTTTTTTTTTTTAAATTTTAAGTATAATAAAAATTACTTGTAGACAATAGTGAACTTTAAAACATGTTTGTTTGAAACATTTTGCATATCTGATGAAATTTTCTTGATAGACGTTAATAGTAAATATTGTACTTAACCCTCCGACGTCATTGATTTCACGTTTAACACTTTTTTTATGAAACAATTTTTCATTATTTTTTCCTTGTTTTAATCGATTTTTAAAACCTTGTTCCTTTTCTGCTCGTTAGATAGCAACCCTACTCCGAAATTTAGAAAATAATGCTTTAGAAGGGGCTATATGCAAAAGCACTTTAAATTTCCTAAATTCTACATGATTATAAAATATAAAAATATTATTTAATTCGAACATTCGTATATGGGCTCACTTATATTCCTTCTAAATTACAAATTATAGCTTTCAAAATTTTATAAAAATAAATAAATAAATAACAAAATTGCTTTAAAAAATAATTAAATAACTGAAATCTTTAGTTTTACGGGAAAACCAAACTCCAGTAGCAGTCGAATTCTGTCAGCCGAAAGAGTGAAACGTTCCATAGGAATTGCAAAGAATTTTATTTCGAATACCGTAAAATCCGCAAAAGCACCCCTCACCCTCAATTAATTAATCACCCTCCTGTTTTCCCCTTGAATTTCTTTTGCTCTGGAAATACCGAATGAGCGCCATCTTATGTTCAGTGGTAGACTCTATGCATACCGGAGACATTTTTTTAGATAGATTCCTTATGGAAAATCTACCTATTGCAATGGTTCTCATGACACGAATTTTGGAAAATTTCTTAATATCTTCACCGATCATGACCCCTAGAACCCAAAACCACCCTCCGTTCAAAAGTTTATATTGGGATATGTTGTTAAGACAGTGAAAATCTCGGTCGAGTTCTTAAATGGGGTATCCAGCACAAAGGGGGGTGGAAATGGTGAGGGGGTGGAAATTTTTATTTACCCATAATTTCTTTAATATTTAAAATAGGAAAATATTTCAAATTAGGCTAATTACCGCCTTACCCTAAAGAACATTTTTTGTATTTACACTTTTTCGATAGCTTCAATTGTTTAAAAGTTACAAGTTAAAAAGTGATTTTTCGTCAATTGTGATGAAGCCGACTTTTTCTATCTTTATAATACTTCTCTTAGGTGGTCCAGTTACGATTAGATTTTGTTAAAACGATACGATTGTAAAGTAATTAATGAAATACGCGAGGATAAAGAAAAATAATATTTATACATTTGCAATATATAAATATTAATATTAATTATAAACATTTGTACGCGGATTCAGTTCAATGGTTTAATTAGGAAAAATGACGACATTTATCTGATAAGATCAGTTTTTGGAAAAAATTTGTATAGTTTTAGAAATTGCATATTTACAATCTTCGTATGGGTCATTTTAAGCAAACCTAGCAATACTTTAAAGATATAAACAGAATTGAACTATTTGCATAAGTTGACTAAAACATGCAATAGTAAAAAGTATAATCTAAATAGGTACTAACTTTTTTAAATAAAATTATATCAAAATAAATAAATAATAAATAAAAAGGCATGTCAGATAATACATAAAGGCCTGCCAATAAACAAATCATCAACATTGCATCAAAAATAGTCGCCATGGGGGTTCTATACTAAAGCTGTACCGATTGGGGAAGTATATGAAAGCCATATCGTCAGATATTGATTTTACTTTGAAACCTTTCTTTAAATGATTTTGGTTTCATTATCGTACAATATTAATTTAGTTCTAATAATAATTTGGATTTCGTTGAATTAAAATTTAACTAGATGGTGAAACTGGTAGAACATATATGAATTTCAAATTTTAAACGTAAAAAAGAAAAGAAATAAAATGCGAAAAATTCGCATGGGTAGCTTTAATTGCTTAAATTTATAATCTGATGCTTACGTCAAGTGCAAACGATAATAAAAAAGATCACTGAAAAAATAAAAAATATGCTTTAACTAATCATGTAATAATATAAAATTAAAATATTACGTTAGTCTTAGTAAAACTATCGTTTGTGGTGAATAGTTTAGAACGCCGGTTTAGGCAAGAATTTAAATTTACGATTGAAATTGAGAATAATGGGTTACAGCTTCCTTTAACTTTTATCTTGTGGAAACAAGGTATTGTTCTCTCTGTGAGGAGATAAGAGGTTTTCGCGTGGGAAGAAAATATAATGATGCCAAAGCTGGCATTATCCATCGCCAAACTCGTCAAATTTTGTCGTCAAATAACGAATTTCATCGCTAAGTCAAAAATTTCGTCGTCAGCTATCACATTTTGCCGCCAAATCTCAAATTTCATTGCTAAGTCGCAAATTTTGTCACCAAAATCTCGCCAAACCATACAATTTAATAAATTCGTAACAATTAACATTGAAATTTAGTGGTGCCCAAATGGTCCAATGTTAACTAATGTCAATGTTATAATTGCAAGCTGAAATTGCTATTCCATACAACGTAAAGGAATCTACCTTTGCCTTTAAGCTTGACGAAAAGGGATTTTTTTTGCATTATTTTCTTCTTTTATAAGATTTGCCTTTCAAAATACAAACTTTGACTTGTAAATAAAGTAGCAGGCTTTACCAGGCTTCGCTGGATACATATACTTAAATGAGCCGTCAAAATCCCGTACCATTATTAATAAATAACCTAAGTTCCTGCTGTGTTCAGTAGAGGTTTTCTCGCTCGCAACGTGAGGAGTCTGGATCCCCACTGCCTTCAGCAGCAACTTACCCGCTTCTTACTTCCCCTTCCCCAGCAGGTAAGTTCAAAGTTTTGCAAAATCCCACTAAAGTACATATTGCGTACACTTAATCAACATCCACACACCAAAATTCGCCATTCTATAAGATAATTTAAAGCTAATTTAAACGGAAAGACGTGTTTTTACACATTTTTATTGTCCCCCTACAGTGTAGGGGTGCACAACCTTTTTGGCTGGAGGGCCACTCTCGTTGTGGAATGGGACATGAAGGGCCACAGACGAGATAATATAAAATAATTAATCTAAGCAGATATATTCTCCGTGTCATATACATACACACACATATATACACACATTACATTATGGGCACAGATTTTTTCTTTAAAAGAAAGGGGGGAAGGAGGAGCATTTACTTATTAATCGTTACATTTTTCAGTTTTTAATCTTCTCAGATAGATAAAGCTATAACCACTTACTAATAGATTATTTCATGATTTTTCTAATAAAAAATTAAGGAATATACTGTGGGTTACATTATTGAGAAATAGAATGGAAAATTTAGATCTCAAACAGATGTACATATAAAAACTAACATCTTCATCTACCTTGCACCCCCCCCCCCCCAAAAAAAAAAAAAAAAAAAAAAAAAAAAAAAAAAAAGTTTGGACGAGTGCAATAAATTTTTTTCTTTCTCATTTTTTTTTTTTTTTTTTTCTCTTCCGCTGTTTATGAATGTAACCTAAAATGTCTGTCCTTCCGTGGGCCGCAAATTGATGGCTAGGCCGCAGGTTGTGCACTTCTACCCTACACCAAGAGGGTAAGGGGGATTTTCGTAGTTGCGGTAAGTGTCGGATCGGATGCATATAAACAATTTATGCACGCCCTCCTCACTCTCCAAAAAAAAAAAAAAAAAATGTAAAAAAAAAAAAAATATGTGTTTTTTGTAAATATCCTAAAGAAGAAACATGGCTGTTTTCAATACCTTTGTGCCGTTTTTAGTAGAGCTCTACTAAAAAATCCGGAATTTCTAAAATTTCCCCCAGAAAAACGATTTTTCCCCTTCCTCTTGTAAGAATAAAAAATTTCAAAATCGTACATAATGTTTTATTTATACTCAAGTCTAGTCTCCTCATGTGCAATTTCTTCAACTTGAAGTAATTTGGGGCCGAGTTATGCTTACAAACTTTTTTTTTTTTTTTAAGGGGGAAATTTCGATAAATCCTGTTACTTTAGGAGTCGGATACATATAAACAATCCAAGCACCAAACATTGTGACCGCAGCTCTCATAAATTTCCCAGGACAAATTTAGCGTTAAAAGGGGTGTCTGGAATTTGCCTTTCGTAGCACGTGCCCCACGCCCCCCCCCCCCCCACGAAAAAAAAAAACGGCAGATCACAAAAAATCAAAAAGTGTTTTGGAAATATCTTAATAAGACACATGGCTGTTTTCAACATCTTTGTTCCTTTTTTGGTAGAGTGCTCCTCAAAAATCCGGAATTTGCAAAATTTCAAGCCAAAAATCGATTTCCCCCCCTACCTCCCCTTAAAAATCAAAATTTCTTAAATCGCAGATATTGTTTTATTTGTACTCATGTGTAGTCTCCCCATGTGCAATTTCTTTACTGAGAAGTAATTTGGAGCAGACTTATGCTTACAAAGATGTTTTTGCTTTCTGTCTCCCCCAGGGGAGAACGGGGTTGGGGAATTTCATAAAAGTTGATAGATATCATTTTAATTTGGGTAAAGACCTAAATTCCTGCCAAGCGCCGTTGAGTTCTGCTCAGCCATCCTCACTTAATACTCGGATTACAATAGCGTTACAGATATACAGACATGACGACACACACACACAGAGACAGACAGACAAAATTTTCTGAAGTCATTTTTGGCTTTCGTGGTGTGTGAAATGCGAAGATGTCGCAAAATTTTTGATTCTGACAAATTTACAGACAAAAATCTGATTTTATTAATATAGATTGAACACTGTCATTATTTGAAAAGGGAAAATGTAAATTTAATAAAATAACGACAAATTTTTTAAAACAATTTATTGAATGTGTGGAAAAAGGAAATTTTCGAATTTTTCCGGGTAATTGAATGCCGGTTAAATAAAATTGTACTGTATTTATTTATTTTGTTTTTTAATCACTGCAAATTAAATATATATATATATATATATATATACATATAGTTTTAAAATAATGCTTTATGCCACTTAATTTTGGCGGGAAATATACACGTCAATTTCTATATTTTTGCTAACTTTTACTGTTTTCCGCCCCCTTCCAAAATATATCCCGATTTTCCTTGAAGATTGAGGAATCGCTTGAAAAGTATTTTACGATAAATTGAGGAACAAGACTGTTTTGTTAACGCTTTTTGTATATTTAGACCAATTAAAGAATGATTTTCCCTGTGGCATCCCATTTAAAAATATTTAAAATAAAATTGAGAAAAACCGTTCTGAAAAAATGCAACGGGTTTAATATAGCGAAATATATTGGCGAAATTTTAAATTTGGCACCGAAATAGCTGGGACGTTTCTCGCCAAAATCTTTACTTGCGCTGTTGCGATAGTCATTTTAATTCACCGCCAAAATGACAACAAAAATCCTAAAAACCACCAAGAAGGTCCTATATTAATGTTGTATGAAAGAAATTTTAAGAAATGAAGATAGTAATTGTTGCTAAAGAAATTAAACATACTTAGCGCATGCCATTTTTAAAAAAATCCTGTCGTATTAAATTAAATTCTGTTTTGCACAGAATTTTATAACTATTTTATATCTATTACATATAAAAAAGAAATAGGCTTCAGGCTTTCTTTCTTTCTTTATTTTTTATAAATTTTCTTCTTTCCATCCCTAATAAAAGATGAAAATATTCAAAAACTTCTAGTGAAATCTGAAATTTTTGACAATCCGTTTTAAAAACTTCCATCGTTAATAACACAGTGACGTACTCTTTCTGACAGGTGTTGAAGTGTAAAATGGGGGGGGGAGTGATGCTTCACATTTCACGTCATGCAGATTTTATTCCCAAAAGAAGAATTACAGCAGAAATGTTACACTACACATGCAACGATTTCAGACAAGAAATGTACATCCAATGCGTTTAAAATCAAATTACAGTGTATATAAATTGAAACAGATCATCTGTCAATTGCAATTTCGTTGCATTTTTTATTACCTACTTTCTTCTATGTACAGGAAAAGGATTCTTGAAAAATTTCGATTACCGATTTTTGATAGATTTATATGCTTTAAGATTTCCTAAGCATGATTGAATAGTTTTAGAAAATGCCTGTCTGTGTTTGGTGCGTGTTTAAAACTAAACTTTTGCGGGTTCTGTATCTCACAATATAACGTACAGAATTTCGACAAACGTTTATATTTTCTTTAACCTTGGAATAAATGGGAGTTGATTAGATTTCGGTAGATATCGTTTAGTAGATTGCACTGCTATGCCGCAATTTTCCTTTCTTATGGTCAAGGCTATATCTCAGTTTCTATAGTGTGTAAGTACACAAATCTCTATATGGGTGGGAGGGCATTACGAAAAATCATGCTGATTTAATCTGAGTACAAGTCACTTCCGAGACTTTAAATTAACCTACGTACTCAAGACGCCTTGAAATGTTCTTGTAGTAACTAATTTATGCATATACGAAAAGATATCTAAAAGGGGTTTATATAGCAATTTTGAAGAAAAATATTACAGCCGTTTGCAAAATACCGACTTTCGATACCGCTCTTTGTTTTGCATGTTCAATTTCTGGCTGTTCGATTTTTACCAAAATTTGACAAACTCACCTGTACGCCGGAAACCAACTAATATACGTATGAAATTACATTTAGAAAGCAGTTAAAATAGTGAGTTTGAAGAAAATCCTTTCCTTTTTCAGACACTTATTGCATATGACCTAAATTGCCCTGCCTAACAAAGACGCTTATAAATTTTTCAGGTGTAACCAATCAATATATACAATAGAATATATAACAGAGGTTTGTATAGCAAATTTCAAAAAAATCCTTAGAGCCGTTTTGCAGAAACAGTGTTTCAGTCCCACTTCCGACTTTCCATATCCCACTTCTTTCTTTTCGATTTTTTGCCAAAACTAAGTATACCAGACATGCCTTATAAAGTTTCGTTATTCTATCTTTTACTTTCTTCTATATTTAATTGAAGAATGTACGGGATTCATGAAATTTTTCAACTTCGAGTTTTCGATGGATTTACACGTTTTGAGAGATCTAGAACACGAATTGATCGTTTTTCAGAAAATGTCTGTCCTGTCCATCTGTCTCTCTGTCTGCCTGCGTGTGTGTAACAAAGTTTTGTGGCAACTGTATTTCAGGAACTATTGCACAGAAATGTAGAAAATTAGATACGTAGTTGCACCTTGACATACAATAGTGCCTATCAACTTTTAGTAAAACTTGTTTTACAGGTAGCATTGCCATCCCTATTTTTCTAAATTTTTAACATGGCGCTATAGGACAAAATTTTATATAAATATACATAAAAAGAATTATACTACTGGACATTAAAATTGCTACACCAAGAAGGAATAATAATAACAAAATGAAATTTGTTGGACACATACATTATAGTAGGAAGAACAATTGATTAAAATTTCAGAAAATTTGGAGTAATATGTACTGAGAAAACAGTACATAAAGCAGCGACCTCTGTGAGCAATAACAGCACTTTTCTGCCTAGGCATTGAATCGAACAGCGATTGGATGACATGTACGGGTAGAGCACTTCATGAAGTTTTAACACTATGCCACAATTCATTGATTAAAGTTACTGTTGAGTGGTGGGGGGCCAGTCGCTTTTCAACGATTAAACAGTCATTTTCATTGGTGCGAGATCAGGAGAACGCGCTTACCAGAGCAACAGCCGAACGCATTCTGTATCAAAGAAGGTCCGGACAATACAAAGAACTTGCGGTCGTGCATTATCTTGCTTAAATTTTGCGCTACGGAAGCCTCGAATACAGGGCAGAAGGGCGGGCCTTAACTCATCAGAAATTGAATGGCCGCTGTTCAGAGTGCCAGGAATACGAACATGAAGTAATCGAGACGTGTATCCAATGAGAACCCATAACATCATTGCGCATGATGGACAGTATGATGATGTCGAATCCCAGGTGGCAATGTACATTATTCATAATGCCGTTAAATACGGATAAGGCAATCTTGGTGCTGTAAACAGGTATGTAATTTGTCTGAAAAGTGACTTCACGCCATTCCTGCTTCCAGGTTCATCATTGATCACACATTAATGGCGCCCATATCAGTGATGCAGTTTTGAGAGTAATCAGAATTTTGGTAGCCGCATACTGAGTCACTACCTGAATTGATGGTATGTGGTACCATTGGATACACGTCCCGGTCACCTCTTGTTTTCATTCCGGCCACTCTGAATACCAGCCATTACATTTCTGACGAGTTAAGGCCCATCGCTCTGCCCTATGTTCAAGGCCTCCGAAGCGAAACATTTAAGCAGGACAATGCACGACCGCAAGTTGTCCATATTGTCTGGACCTTTATTGATGCCGAATGTGTTCGACTGTTGATCTGGCCAGCGCGTTCTCCTGATCTCGCACCAATGAAAATGACTGTTTAATCGTTGAAAAGCGACTGGCCCCCCACCACTCAACAGTAACTTCGATCGATGAATTGTGGCATCGTGTTAAAACTTCATGAAGTGCTCTACCCGTACATGTCATCCAATCGCTGTTCGATTCAATGCCTAGGCAGAAAAGTGCTGTTATTGCTCACAGAGGTCGCTGCTTTATGTACTATTTTCTCAGTACATATTACTCCAAATTTCCTGAAATTTTAATCAATTGTTCTTTTTACTATAATGTATGTGTCCAACAAATTTCATTTCGTTATTTTTATTCCTTCTTGGTGTAGCAATTTTAATGGCCAGCAGTGTATTTTTTAAGAATCATTATGAAATTAAAAAGATTAATTTATAATAGTGATAGTCAACTGGGAAAAACTTTTTGCATGTGGAGGAGCACTGCTTCCCCCCCCCCCCCTGAGGGGGAAGTCTCTTCCCAGAGAAGCGTAAATTTTCATTATGGGTATCTTTCAAAAGAGCTCGTCAATGCCTTTAAAATGAAGGGCTGAACCATCGATCTGCGATAATTTAAAATAAAGTTATTTATTTATTTATTTGTTTATTTTTAACAAAAAAAGAAAAAAAAAAAACAGATTTTTTTTTTTTTCTATGATGTCATGTAGAAAATAAAATTGACTTTTTCTTTTTTTTTTTTTTTTTTTTTTATATATTTAGTATTATGCTACTTCTTTAAAATGAAAATCGTCTGCATTCATCCTGAAAAGATCATTTTAATAAGCAATTTTAATAAATTATTTTTACTGGGGGGATTTGTATAGGAAAATAAAGAAGAAAGTCATGTGATGGCCACAGCATACTACTTACGTTTAGGAGGTATGATTATCTAAAGATTTTCTAAACACGTACACACTGACCAATTTCCAAAATAACTTTTTAAATTGAGAACATGCAAATTAGAGGAAAACGTTATCGAAATTTTTAACCTAACACAATATTCCCATTACCTACAGTATGAAATGATGAACTACTTCGTAATTTTTTAATTACGATAACTGATTCACTGAAAAAAAAAAAAAAAAAATTAGTATCCAAATAAATTTTATCTACGTACTAATTTTTTATGCTGTTCCTTTAAACATAATAATAATAATCTTAATTTTATTATACTTCAAAACTATAGATATAGTAATACGACATAGACTGATCAGCGAGAGGGAAAAAGTGATTCCTTTTTACTCGGGAAAAGTCACTCAAATGGCTGTCTTTCCCCGAGTAAATTACACGCAGGAATACACACGAATAATTTAGTAAATAAAATTTATGAATAATTTATTTACTAAAGGTGAATGAAAAACTCCAGATACAGTTTCAAATTCATTTTTTTTTTCTTTTTTTGCCTTTTTTTCAATACTTTCTAATGGCTGATTCCAAAACTTTTTTTCGGCATCAAATATTTTTGCTCGATAACATGGGGATGATAGACCTATATATATTACTATATCTATGTTCAAAACCGATGAAAAATTCTGACGTGTAACAAACACATGACTTCCATTACCATTACTATACACATACTCTTTTGGAAAATAATGTGGTCAGAAGGCATAAAATTGATTCAATAAATTAGAAACGTAACAATTTTCCTGGAACAGCAAACATACGTCATGAAAACATATTAAGGGAAATTTACTTTGCAAGTATTACAATCAAAAAAAAATTCGACTATGATTTTTTTCTTTTTTATATGTTTTGAGGTATCCTGAGTTCTATTTTTGCTATTTTTGCAATGATATATGTAAACTGATGGACAGAAGCTAAGATGTCTAGATAGCTAAGATGTCTAGATGCTTTTTAAGAATATGTAAACAAATACTTCAGGGATTTTGTTTGTTTTTTAATTTTAGTGGGGAGAAAAAAAAAAAGTGTTATACCACATATATTCCAGCTGAAGTTTTGTCCCAAAAGCCAAAATAGGATCAGTCACAAATTAACTAAAATAGATAATTTTTGCAATCACCCTGTATAAAACAATGCTTGATATGATTTGTATCTACTGTATATGATTTTGAGCCCTTTTTTTTAATTATAGATTTAAATTTATAGGAGAAGTGCACTTATATTAACAGAGATATAAAGATTTCTCTCATAACATCATCAATTTTTTGTTCTTTTTTTTTTTTTTTTTTTGGTTGTTGTTGTTTGTTTGTTTATAACATGCAGTGTTTTAAAACCAAAGCAATATCACTTTTAGAAAACTTGACATACTACATTAGGCTTACCATACTACAATCGGAATAAAAAATTTCAAATATCTAATGAAATACGAGCATGTTTACTAAATAATTTTTAACTGCGCATGCCCAAGCGATAGAAAAACTTTATTTGGATAATTTATTAGACAACTGTATAAACAAACTCTGAAAATCTCTCCAAGGAAATATTGTTAAAACTCAGTAAAATTTCGTCGATAGATAAGTTGATTTTCAAATACTTTCAAAAAGGTACAAAACGCTGTGGGGTTTTACTCATATTTTCATTTTGAATCGATGAACTGTCACGGATATGAATGCAGGTACACTATACATTTTCTTATAAAATATACAATATTTGAAAACCATTTTTTTTTTAACATATTGTTTATATATTCTTTAGAATATTATAATGATAACTACAAAATATTAAATTAATATTAAAATTAATAAACTTTCAAAAAAAAAATATATATATAGTAATTGTAATATCCGATGGGATAAAATGTATAGTCAATATTATCATGAAAAACGGCAGTTTTTCTAGTGACGCAAGCGAAAAAACAAACGAACGCGGCAACACTCAGCGGAAAGTACGAACGAAAACTGCGATCATGAAAAACGGCAGTTTTTCTAGAGATGCAAGCGAAAAAACAAACGAACGCGGCGACACTCAGCGGAAAATACGAACGAAAACTGCGACACATATATACAGCTTATTTGAGATCAAAGAAACCGCTGAAAGCCGACACTTAATATCTCAGGAAATATGGGATGTTTTTTTCTGATATTTTCAAAATAGTCTTTTACCTTTTGTCTGATCCTACCCTGAAATCGCTACATTTCTGCGCGCAATATATTTCGAGATATGAATTGGCTTATTTAAGTTGTAAATGGGTGGTCTATAGGATGGTTAAATTTTTCTCGAATATGGCTCGAGCGAATGTCGTTTAATTGATATATGATATTAAACGCTTTTATCTGATGTGCCTGACATCTCCCTTTTCCCCCGGAAAACTCTTGTTTTTTTTTATATAACTCAGTTTGAAAATCTAACTATTTTTTACTCCGAAAATACCGTGATGCGGCAGTTTCGCGGACGAATACAGTCTTCTCTTCCATCTGAAGTACTCAATATCAAATAATCGTTTTGGCTCCCTCTATCGGGAATTGGCGTCAAAAATAAACACAAAAATGTAAAAAAAAAATTTTCTTTCTTTTATATATATATATTAAATGAGTTATTTATTTAGGTACTTGTATTTTATATGACATTTGTTTATCAAAAATATTCATTGTATTTACATTGTTTTCATGCTGATACGTTGTTAACTTTCAAAATTGGTTTTATTTTAAAAAGTGATTGCAACAACATTTTTTTTTTTTTTTTCATAAAAATGACAAATATGATAATCATATGCAAATATTTGTAATTTTTTCAAACTTAGGTGATAAATCACTTAAACTACGGATTGAAAAAATTCTTAAAACAGAATTTGAAAATAATTAATTTGCTCATTAAGTTTCTAGTATATATATATAAATTACAAAATGTTAAGCTATAATAAAATTTTGAATAGATTAAGACTTTTTTTAATTAAATTCATAACAAACTATACTACTTAAATATTTACCAGTATAAAAATTTCACTTTTTAAAGATTTTTCTATTATTATTTTTTTTTCTCTTTTAAATCAAATCGATCCCTAAAAAATTATTCGCGTTTCTTTCTTTCTTTCTTTCTTAAATTTAACAGTAGGGAGGTGGCATGAATATAACAATAAAAACTACTCCAGAAAATAATAATAATAATAATAATAATATCCTCCTTAACTCGTATATACTTATTTCTTAGATATAATAGTGATATAAAGTAAAATTGAAATTACCATGCATCTGCAACTTTTAAATTAGAAATTAATAATAACATTGTAAATATTGTACACACTATTCTAAAAAATATGGCACAAAATTTTGAGATTTTTTTTTTTTTTTTTTTTTTTTTTTTTTGGTGAATGATATCATTTAAATGATTAAATGACATAGAGGTTCAAATAGGATTCAAGGATGTTTATTTCCATTACAAAGGATTTTTTTTTTTTTTTTGGTGAATGATATCATTCAAATGATTAAATGACATAGAGGTTCAAATAGGATTCAAAGATGTTTATTTCCATTACAAAGGATTTTTTTTTTTTTTTTTTTACTATCACATATTTTTTAAAAACCTCTGTTATTCATTATTTAGTACAACATATTGTTCTGAGCGTAAGTACTTGTTTATTTTTTAATATAGCTTTCCTATACAATATCCATAAAATCTTAAAAGTGTTACGAGGTAAACTGAGGCAATTTTAAGCTTTTAATTAAACACAAAAAATTAAGTAAAATTATAATATGTAACTGTTTTCACTTTGTAAAACTAATCTATTAATCAGTTTAAAAACTTAAAAGTCGTGGCCAAACCAACAATAATAACGATTAATACTTATACTAAATTAAATGACTTTTCCGTAGCTTAATAATTACTGTTATAGAAATCGTAAAGGCAAATTCTTTACGAAAACAACTTTAAATTAAACTGATTTAAACTCATTTTGTATTATATAAAAAGCTAATCAAGTTGTTCTGTAGAAATTTTATATGAATTTAATTTCATCGATTTTAGAAAAGTGTGTTTCCAAAGTTCATACAAAATCTCGCCAAACAGTTTCGAATACGAATTATTCAATTTGTTTTTATCTAGTAATTTTCGGAATTTCTAAACTGTAAAACATGTCTACGAGAATTTTTACGGAATTTTGTTTAGTTAAGAATAAAACAAAGGTGTATTGTAGGGGAAGGGAGGGGGGCATAAGGACTCAGTGATGGGCAAATTTTAATTTTATAAATGTGAAATTTGGGTGGAGGGAGGGGGAACCTCTGTTAGTTTGATGGAAAGACCTTTTCAAAACAACATTTTAACACAAAATGTTTTTCTCTATAATTATTTGTTAGGAAAATAAGAAAGAAAATTTTTCTTTTAAAGTCGTCCCCCGTGTCTCGAGAACACCTTGGAAATTTTAAAAACTGTAAAAAAAAAAGGAGGCGGGGGGGGGGGGAGCTTAATCAGTTTGAAGGATCTTTGTTTTGTTAGGAAATTCGAACTGTAAAAATAAGGGGGCGAAAGGCACATCTTTGAAATTTATAAGAATTAGAAATACGGGTCTTAAAAATAATGATATCAAATTTTCAGTGACGCTTTGATATTAATTAAATTATACATAGATTTTCTTATTTGAATTTGCTTTTTCCTTTTATTTATATTTACAGTGTAAACGTTATTTTCAACATAAAATAATATATAGCATTTACGCATTGATACCTTTCCATTCACATCTCTTATACTATGAAAGCATGTGTTTTAAAAGAAATTATATGAAATTCCAGTAACGCAGTGGTGTTACATTAAATGATTTGTTTTTAAATTTCACTGCAATTATTTTGTTTTGCATATTAAAGTATATGTGCACATTGAAATATTGCTTTTAATTTTCAAATACGCTGTCAAGTATATCACTTTCATTAAGCTTATATTATGTACTGAAATATATTTATTTCAATGAATTATTCTATCTTTTGCGTCATGCCATCCAAAACTGTAAGTAAAATATATGGAAATGTTTACTTTGTGTCATTTCATCCAAATAAATTGAAAATGAATGCAAATAGATATTGTACTGCAAAGAAAAAAATTGTGAAAATTTTTTCAGTTTTGATGGCGTGACGCAAAAGATAGAATAATTCATTGAAATAAATATATTTCAGTACATAATATAAGCTTAATGAAAGTGATATATTTGACAGCGTATTTGAAAATTAAAAGCAATATTTCAATGTGCACATATACTTTAATATGCAAAACAAAATAATTGCAGTGAAATTTAAAAACAAATCATTTAATGTAACACCACTGCGTTACTGGAATTTCATATCATTTCTTTTAAAACACATATTTTGATATTATAAGAGATGTGAATGAAAATGTATCATCGGTAAGTAAATGTTATATATTATTTTATGTTGAAAATAACGTTTACACTGTAAAAATAAATAGAAGAAAAAAACAAATTAAAATAAGAAAATATGTATTTTTTAATTAATAGCAAAGCGTCACTGAAAATTTGATATCATTATTTTTAAGACCCGTATTTCTAATTCTTATAGCCATAAAGTACAGTGCTGCGTCACAAACTTTTAACCCGTTAAGGGTTTTTTGTATTGATAGACTATACGTAAAATACTAAAATTTTAATAAAAAGGTTATGATGTCATTTTTTTATTCCATAAAGGCGTTTAGACTTCAAAGCATAAAAATATAATGATGTAAAATAGGTAGCCATTTATTTTAAATATCATGCAAAGAAATGTTTAATAATCTGAACTGGCAAAGAGAAATAAGTTTGGAAATACATATGTAAAAACCAAGTGCTAGGCAGGTGTAGATAGACAATCTAGTTAAACATAATTGTTTTATTTCCTCTATCAGTTTCCTTCTAACAGTAACAAAACAAATCAAAAAATTGTTCGAACATAAACTCTATAAAGTCTTTTAAAGTTTGTACATCCGTTTTAGATCCTCTGGTCATTTATAACACTCTCTTCGACAGAGATTCAAGTGCAAAATCATCGGAAAATGATCGAAATACACTTCATTTTTCACGCTATACATATGTTATTCCGACATAAACCCAGAAGAAGAATTCCGTAGGAAATATATTGCTGGAACAAAAATTTCAGACATGGAAAATATTTTCAATGAATATAAAATCAGACTTTATTTACATACATATAAGCGTAAATATACATACCTATATCGTATACGCAAGTGCATATGTAAATATCAATGGTTTATAATGATTTCACCAATTTTAAGCATTATCAAAATTAAAGTTTTAGAAAAGATAAATAATTCAGCTTGAATTTTTAAAAGGCTGATAAGTGTGCAGATATTTTTAATTTCATAAAGAGGGAAGGAATTGATAGAATTGAACGCGATTTGTGGAAAAAGTTATTCTCTTAAAAGTAGTGGATTTTTTTTTTTTTTTTTTTTTTTTTTTTCCCAAAGAAAACATAAGTTAAAATTTCCGTTGATAGAGGGTGCTGCACGGAGGCGAAACGAAAATTATGCAAATCAGAGTTTTATAAATTGCACGGTTTTACGATGAACACAGTTTATTTCTTACGTTGTCTCCTTTGCGCATACATGAAGTTTTAATTTCGATGCAAACTTGGTGGGTAAAGCGTTATCGGTGAAAATGTTTTCCTCAGTTAAGAACCGCCAACTCAAGCCGCAGTTATAGTCCAGTCAAAATAGGAAAAATAGAAGAAAAAAATCGTGTAGTTTTGAAATTTTGCATACTCATAGCCGAGGGGGTCCTGAACAACATACTAAAAGTCCCCGCCCGTGGGAGGTGAGCGGGGGGCAGGGGGGGGCAATTAAGGGGGGCAATTTTCAGTTTTTATTAAATATCTTAAAAACTATCGCATATAGAGAAAAAGTGTCAATTACAAAATTAATCTACGTAAAATTTCCTACAAAAATGTATAATACATTTTGTTTGTACGATCATTAGTTTAGAAGATATAGGGAGATGAAATAACACATTTTCTTGAAAAATTCTTTTTTGCAATAGTAAAATCAACTAAAGTGTGCAATTAAAAGGGTTCTTGTCAAATATTTTCTAATGTAAAAAACAAATATATACATAGGGAATATGCAAGGATAATACAGCATGTTTTGTAAGTTTTAAATAATTTTAAGGCTAGTAGGCGCAAGTGGCGGTTTGAGTAAAAATCTGGATAAGTCCAGACAAAATAGGAAAAATAGAAAAAAAAAAATCGTGCAGTTTTGAAGTTTTGCACACTCATAGCCGAGAGTGTCCTGAACAACATACTAAAAGTCCCCGCCCGTGGGGGGTGAGCGGGGTCAGGGGGCATTTAAGGGGGACAATTTTCAGTTTTTATTACATATCTTAAAAACTATCGCATTTAGAGAAAAAATATCAATTACAAAATTAATCTACGCAAAATTTCCTACAAAAATGTATATTACATTTTGTTTTTACGATCATTAGTTTAGAAGATATAGGGAGATGAAATAACACATTTTCTTGAAAAATTCTTTTTTGCAATAGTAAAATCAACTAAAGTGTGCAATTAAAAGGGTTCTTGTCAAATATTTTCTAATGTAAAAAACAAATATATACATAGGGAATATGCAAGGATAATACAGCATGTGTTGTAAGTTTTAAATAGTTTTAAGGCTAGCAGGCGCAAGTGGCGATTTGAGTAAAAATCTAGATAACGAAGACCCAAAACCGATCAACATTAAAAAAAAAAAAAATCGTGTAGCTTAGAAATTGAGCACAGTTATAAAGTTAAGTGCTCTGAATAACATACTAAAAGTCCCTAACCATGGGGGGGGGGCATTTAAAGGGGGCACATTTCAGTTTTTATTAAGTACATTTAGAGAAAAAAAATCGCAATTGCAAAATTTATCTACTTGAAATTTCCTAAAAAAATTGTATATTCTATTTTGTTTGTATGATCAATAGTTTAGAAGATATAGGGGAACGAAATAACACATTTTCTTGAAAAATTCTTTTTTTTTTTTTTTTTTTTTTTTTTTTTTTTGCAATAGTAAAATCAACTAAATTGTGGAATTAAAAGGGTTCTGATAAAATATTTTCTAATGTACAAAACAAATATATGCATAGGGATTATGTAAGGATAATACAGCATGTTTTGTACGTTTTAAATAATTTTAAGGTTAGTAGGCGCAAGTGGTGTTTTGGTAAAAATCCAGATAACAAAGACCCAAAACTGATCAACATTAAAAAAAAAATCTTATATCTTTGAGACTTTTTTTTCTCTAAATGCGATAGTTTTCAAGATACTTAATAAAAACTGAAATGTGCCCCCTTTAAATGCCCCCCCCATGGTTAGGGACTTTTAGTATGTTATTCAGGGCACTTAACTTTATAACTGTGCTCAATTTCTAAGCTACACGATTTTTTTTTTTTTATGTTGATCGGTTTTGGGTCTTTGTTATCTAGATTTTTACTCAAACCGCCACTTGCGCCTACTAGCCTTAAAATTATTTAAAACTTACAAAACATGCTGTATTATCCTTGCATATTCCCTATGTATATATTTGTTTTTTACATTAGAAAATATTTGACAAGAACCCTTTTAATTGCACACTTTAGTTGATTTTACTATTGCAAAAAAAGAATTTTTCAAGAAAATGTGTTATTTCATCTCCCTATATCTTCTAAACTAATGATCGTACAAACAAAATGTACGGTACATTTTTGTAGGAAATTTTGCGTAGATTAATTTTGTAATTGACATTTTTTCTCTAAATGCGATAGTTTTTAAGATATGTAATAAAAACTGAAAATTGTCCCCCTTAAATGCCGCCTGACCCCGCTCACCCCCCACGGGCGGGGACTTTTAGTATGTTGTTCAGGACACTCTCGGCTATGAGTGTGCAAAACTTCAAAACTACACGATTTTTTTTTTTTTTTCTATTTTTCCTACTTTGTCTGGACTTATCCAGATTTTTACTCAAACCGCCACTTGCGCCTACTAGCCTTAAAATTACTTAAAACTTACAAAACATGCTGTATTATCCTTGCATATTCCCTATGTATATATTTGTTTTTTACATTAGAAAATATTTGACAAGAACCCTTTTAATTGCACGCTTTAGTTGATTTTACTATTGCAAAAAAGAATTTTTCAAGAAAATGTGTTATTTCATCTCCCTATATCTTCTAAACTAATGATCGTACAAACAAAATGTACTATACATTTTTGTAGGAAATTTTACGTAGATTAATTTTGTAATTGACATTTTTTCTCTAAATGCGATAGTTTTTAAGATATTTAATAAAAACTGAAAATTGCCCCCCTTTAATGCCCCTCCTGCCCCCCGCTCACCCCCCACGGGCGGGGACTTTTAGTATGTTGTTCAGGACCCTCTCGGCTATGAGTATGTAAAATTTCAAAACTACACGATTTTTTTCCTCTATTCGTCAAATTTTGGCCTTCGTTGCCTGGACTATTAGAGGTGTTGTAGCTCGTTTGCAAACTGTAATTTGTGGTGATGGCGGACACACAGAATAAGATTTATGTACCTGTAAATATTCGCATGTGAATATATGAAGTGTTTCATAGAAATATGTAATTTGTTCACGTACATCGCCCTCTATCAACGAAAATTGTAACTATTATTTTTTCTTTTACCAAAAAAAAAATCCTCCTTCACGAGAATAACTTTTTCGCCTATTCCTTCAATGTTTATGAGCTTTTAAAATGCCTACAAACGTATGGGACACCCGGTTTTATTATTATTATTATTATTATTATTATTGTATAGGGCAGAGTACTCAATTAATCAAATTTATGAAATCACTGAAAATGAATACATTCAAATGTTAAAATATTTGTTTATCTATCTATATATATATATGCTGTTTATCTTTAAACTTTATTTACTTTATTTATTCTATTTTATTTGGTTAACTTTACTTTCTTACTGATTCTATCAGATATATTTTAATTATCGTCTTTATATAAAATTCATATAAAAATAGTGGCAATTTTATCAGTTTATGTTTTATTACTTTACGCATGCATCCGAACTGTATATTTGACTTGATACTTACAATCACCTTGTATTTAAAAAACAATCTATCATTGTCAAACTTTGATTGATGCATTAAGTTGTTTAATTAAACACAATTTTCCTACAACACAATACAAACAGTACAAAATAGTATGAACTAAAATATATTTTCGAATTTAGAATTGGAATGAACATTTTGTATGCATTGAAAATTTTGGTTCTCTGAAAAGCAAAACCTTTTTCACAATCCATTTCGAAATCTTTGCAGTCATTAATAACAGACTGCACTCTTTTTGACAGGTGTTCAAATATTAAATGCAAGGAGAATGATCGTGGTACTTCATTTTTCAGACGTTACATGTATTATTCTGATATAAATCCAGAAGCAGTAAAACGTGGGAAATATTACACGAACAGGAATTCCTGGCACGGAAGGTAATTTCTATGCATTTAGAATCAGACTATACGTGTTGAAAAGAACGGTCTGTCAAAACTTTACTTGTTAAATATATTCTCAGAGTTAAAGTTTTGAAAATATCTTAAAAGTGCTAATATTTCCACTTGCATATGATAAAAATCTGCATAATAGAGGGATAGACGTGGGAAATGAGTTTTTTAGAAGAAGTGTTTGAGGGTTAATAGCCAAGTTATAAAATTCAGTATAATTAAACATTATTTATACGTCTCATTGTTGCTTAAAATTCAAGCAACTTTTAAAATAAGATAATTAAATGCATTAAAAATATATAAGCACACTTTATTTAAAAATAATTACAAGATAAAACGAACTTTTCATATGCCACGTTTTAAAATTTTCTGTTGAATCATATAAACTTGACATGTCTATGATTAAATTCTAATGTATTAATAAATACTTTTTTCAATTTTCTTTGATGAATTATCCCACCAACTGGAAAGAAAGTGATCAAATGCGTAATAAAGAGAGCAATTATAAGAAATTTTCAAACATTTATTAATTGAATAAAAGTATTAAAAGAATGCATTGTCATCGTGTTCCAAGCTATTCTAAAAGTTTCAAATGTCTAGCTAGCAGCTCGAATAACGCTGTTTTAAGTCATTGGTAACGACGGTACTGGAGGTAATGGTTCACACACCCAGGTAAATTTGTGGACACACAGAACATTTATAATATCGTAATATTCCGCACGTAAATACTTCGTGGATGTTACTTACGAACAACAAAGACCTAAAACTCAAAGTATTAGAAGCAGCACTAAGATATTATGTAAAAGATTATGGTATCCATTAATATCATCACCTTCCACAATTTATGTTACGAGTTTTGCTATCGTCCAGATGTTATACATGCTGTTGAACGTGAACACATAGAACATTTATAATACATTAACAAAACTTTAATACTTTATGAGTTTCTTTCTTATTTTGCTCCATTAATTTCGTATGTTACCATTAAAAAATCGGGCCATGATATCCTGGTTAGTAGTGCGTCAAGTTCGAAATCTAAAGTTTGCGAGTTCGATACTCGTGAAAAGACCGAAGTGTACACATTAATAGAAGTTGATGCTTGTAAAATCCATCGTAGCTTGCAATGTCCTACCCGTTCTATAAAAACGATACATTGAGGATTATCCGTGGTTCCGTCTACGGATAATCAGAATTGTGATGGCATGTCTCCAGATCACTCCTAAGAGTGAATCTCAGACCACCCCAGTTTCTCAATGTGACTTAAAACCACTCAATTTTAATCTCACCATTCTCAAAATGGGGTCATTCTTTTCACTACACCCTGTATATTTAACGCTACTGTGAGAAATAGTATATTTAAAATATTTATATTTTAACAGTAAAACCCAGTATAAAATATTTTTTTTCTTCGTATGCTATTTAAAATATCTTTCTATACTTTCAAACTTTAAACATAACTTACGTAGACTTTAAATGTGCTTACAGGTGATTCATTTTTCTTTTCCTCATATATTATTCACCTGCATTTACAAAGTTCCAATAAAAACAATTTTCTTCGCAGAAAGTGGGGTAGTTATTCAAGCTCAGCTTCTATTTATTTTGGAAGTGGGATTTATGGATGGCAATTTAAGAGCCGAAGAAAGTTAAATAAAGTAATTTTCAATTTTCCAGAATAAATTATTCACGGTCGAATGAACAGTTAGGCACAAATAAAATTAAATTGCGTACACATGCATTTTATTAATATAAAGATTGCTTAAAATAAACATCTAAGTTTCAGCACAGAAATAATTGAGAGCCTGTTTATATTTTAATATTTTTTGTACTTAATTTTTGAACATTTCCTTTCTTTTTTTTCGAAATGCAAACCAAATTTATTTTGTAACTGATTTTGTACATTTATTTTGTCATTTTAGCAAAAATTTTGTTCAGTTAACCAAAGCTACTTGCTTCGTTTCACCAAAAGAATAGGTTTAAAGAAAAGTGACTGTCATTGGATGCTCCAATAAACTACATCACAGATCTTTCTGTATGTAAACAGCCAGTGGCCAAGAGTCGTGCTCCTTACGATTCCGATGATAAATTTTGGTTGAGACTACATCGATAAAAAAATGTTTGGCTGCTTTAATAAAAATTTCGTTTAGAAATTTTATTCATAAACATCATCAACCATGAAAATTCATTTTAGAAGGATTGGAGTGTAAGGTTGATTTTTATACCAACTATGTGAAAAACTCCAGAGCTGGGAATCGAAAAATAAATAAAATTTCTAAATAGAAATTTCGTGGTTTATTGGAGTTGTGCTACGATTAATATTCTCACCTGTTATATCTGCGTTTGCAGACACGGTGACTTTGCCAACGGATATTATGTAAGAAACGTCGAGATGGTTATCACCTAGGGTAGCTTATTGGCAGAACATCCGCACGTTAAGCGGAGAACCTGGGTTCGATTCCTGGCTCTGGCATTTTTCACATAGTTGGTATAAAAATCAAACTCAGAAGCCAATCTTTCTATTAAAAAATGTTGTTCTAACAAAACTTTTGTGTGTGTACCCAGGAAGTACTATTAATAAATAAATAGATTAAATATTCTTCAATCTGAAACGTTTTTATACGTATATATATGGGTCATTGCCAACATAAGGGGTAGAAACCATGTCCCTTAGCCCTCAAAAATAGAAAATATTTTCAATCAGAAAAAAATTTACAACTAGGCTATTTCTTACGATTTTCTCTAGATGAATATTATTATAAAAGTTTTTAATGTTATTTATTTTTTTTAGAACTCGATCGATAAAACCTGGAATGTCCACTCCGTGGACTGTCCCCAACGGAAGTCTGCAGAATATAGCATTATTTTCAAGCTTAATATTAATGTTTTTTAATTACATTTCGATTTAAGCAGGACATAATTATCCTTAAAAATATATTTATTAAATTTTAGAGTTATAAAATGAATCTTGTTTTTTTAATTAATTTATAACAAATGTCCCTAATAAAATGCGTCCACTCCGTGGACAACTATTTAATTTCCCATAAAGTTCAGTAGATGGCACTGTCTGTCACCAGTGTGCAACTGAGAAGAAAGAGGGGGAAGCCATCTTTGTTTTTACCTACATGTGCTGAACTCAATGCTTTATTTCGTTCTGTTAAAATAGATTTCATCTGTGATACCTCTGTTTGGCTATCTCATCAGTCCACTCCGTGGTCAGAAGTATACAAATAATTATAAGGATTATTTATTATCTAATTATTATTACAATTAATGATTATAAGACTTAATTCAACACTAAAGTTAAATTGTTCCTGACGTTGTTTCTTTGTTCCGTAAAATTCAAAATCAGACATTCTGTCCACTCCGTGGACTTCCACTCCGTGGACATCATTTGATCACGAAGTGGACACTTCTTTCCACGGAGTGGATACTTTCAAAATTAATCTTAAAAATAGATACATTTGAAAAATAATCTAAATAAATTTGATAAATAAATTTTATCCCTTTATTATTATTATTTTTTTTTTGTTGTTAGCCTACTGATTGCTTAAGGTGCAATGGAAATATATTTTCCCCCCAACTTTTATATTTTTATTCGTGATTTTCTAGAAATGTCATTTCAACGTCTTTAAAACAGTATTTGCTATTTTTTACTGAACTCTTAAGCATTTCTCTTCATGGTTTAAATGTAACAACAGAATTCGCATTAATATAATTTTAAGAACAGTTTTATGAGTGCTGTTTACAGAGTAGCAAAAGGATGATGTATACTATATGTCCTTTATTTTTATTTATTTTTTTTTTTTTTAATTTTAAAGGTAAAATGTTGAAAAGGTGACATAACACTTTAGAAAAATAATTGCAAAAATATAATTAAATTTAGTTTCAGAAGAAAAAATAAATAAAAATATTTTTGTTTTACAGCAAAACTAAAATTGTTTTGTATTTTTATTAATTGAATAACTTTTATATATATATATATATATATATATATATATATATATAAACAATACTTAAAATATATATTTATTTTCTTTGCAGAAATTTATTAAGCTGTTCAAGAAAAATGGAAATTCGCATGTAACCCAATGCAGGAAAAACAAATGTGCACAAACCTTCGCTCAAACTCAGTCAAAAAGAAAATTAGGTGGAGTTGAAAATCAAAAAGATAAGAAAAATAACAAGAAAAGGAATCTTCCCAGCCAAACTACAGAAAAACGTAAAGAACAAAAAAGAAAAAGTATGCAGAGAGCAGGAGACAGACTAATGCTCCTATTAAACACAACACGTTTTCACACAACTTTTGAGATAATTGTAAATTTGGCTCAAATCACGTCAATGCCCAGTGTAATAGGAATTGGGAATACGATCAATTTTTTCTGGCAAGTCAGACTGTGATAAACCAGGAGAAGAAAGCTCTTTATGTACCGAGAAATGACAGCGCCGGCGGGAATTCATTCACCGTTTTCCTCTTCGCTCTCCCATGTCGTCCCCATTAAAACAGAGATAAATAGGTGTGCCTTGACATGTACTGTACACCGTGTAAACCAGTTTTTCGAACAATTTTTGATTCAACCATTGTAACCTTCTTTCGGTTTACAGCTTTCGAAAATTGGAGCAAAAATTGGATGAAATAAAAGTCGCGTGAAACATCTTTGTGTATAATAAGAGCATAAGAAATGATCCCGCAAGACATGAAGAAGGAAAAGCTAAAGAAAGATAAATATATCACAGAAGGAAGAATACTGTAGTTAAAATGTTTGAACAAATGAAATGAAGTGTTAGGAAAAAATGGAAGAACCAAAACAGGAATCAAAGGGAGAGATTGAAGAAACAGAATAATCTTTGAAGAACATCTCAGAGATGATACACCTCCTGAGACACCTCGTTCAGCAGCCATAAACATCTCACTACCTCAAATTAATCCATCTCTGAAAACAAAACCATCTGTATCATCATTTAGCAGACTAGAAAGTGGAAGTAAAAGGTCAAAAAAGAACAGTGAAAGGCTTTGTGAAGAAAACAAAAAATTGGTTAGGAAGCTTGAAAAACACAAAAAGCATGTGCAAAGATCTAAGGATGTGAAGTCAAAAAATAATACTACTGATTCTGAAAAACCCAAGAGAAAAGTGAAAAAAATTATCACAGAAGCAAATTCAAAAGAAATTGAGAAATGTATTATTTTTGGCGAGGTAATAAAAAAGCCAATAAAAGAAAGTTTTAAAGGCGCAAAATCAAAGAAGAAACTTAAAGAAATCTTCGAAGTTTTAACAGGAAAAATAGCAAGTAAATACAAGTGTCTTCAACATATTAGATCAATCACATAAAAAAAAAAAAAAAGAAAGAAAGAATATGCGGAACCAACAATTATTTTCCTGTTATTTTCATTTTTCAAAAGAATTAAAGTAAAAATATTTGTTGATTATTTTCTAAAATACAAGTAAAACAATAAGGATGAAAAGATACAGCTGCAAAATAACTTTCAATTTTGGATATTTATAAGTGTCCACTCCGTGGTCAGTGATGTCCACTCCGTTGACACATTAATTTTGAAATTAATTAATTACCAACCAAAAAATAGCTAACGAGATAGCTCATCAAGTAATTTAGATTCATAGTTGTCAAAAAGGAATTAAGGAATTTTTTCAAATTTTTTTGGTAAAATTTTTATTTTTTCAAATTATTCTTCGTTTTCTACCCTTTAGATTGGCAATCACCCATATACAATCCACATCCACTGAAATGAGAGTATTTAGTTTATCTATATAAATAAAGAGAAGTGTCTGTGTGTGTGTCTGTGTGTGTATCTGTCTGCGCTCTGGTGCTCACGCTACTAATCGCAGAGCCTCCAAATTTGGCATATAGGTACCTGGGACCCTGCAGGTGTGCACCTCATCGAGATTTTTTCGAATTTCGAATTTGAATTTTTTTAAATTAATGTTTTTTCGATTTTAAATATCGGCTTCAATGTTTCATTTTTCAGAAATTTCTTTCGTTTCAAAAGTCTGCGTATCTTAGAAACGACTATTAAACTATTTATTTATTTAAATTCATTTGAGGAAGAAATTATT
>OZ005653.1:261687627-261752627 GCA_963930645.1 Salticus scenicus
TTTATTATATTTATTGAAATCAAATAGTTATACACATACAGTAGAAAAAAATTAAATATTTTAGATTTTGGCATATAGGTACCTGGCACCTGGGACCCTGCAGGTGTTCACCGCATTGAGATGTTTTCGAATTTCAAATTTGAATTTTTTAAATTAATGTTTTTGCGATTTTAAATATTGGCTTCTTTGTTTCATTTTTCATAGATTTATTCTTTTTCTTCAATCGTCTGCGTATCTTAGCAACGGTTATTACGCAACTTATTTTTATTTAATAGGGCAGTTCCTTGTTTGTAAACAAACATCTCAACTTTTATGAGTGGTTGGCAAAAAGGCTTGGGAAAAGCATATCGATGGCGATTACTTGATTACTACCAACGGAAAATCAATGGTGGGCGGGGCGCGGGAAAGTCGAGCGCGCTTTTTTGCCAACCACCAGACGTCACGAGGAAATGCTCTATACAATCATTTGAAAGCGAATTTTTTTTTTTTTTTTTCCTTAATTTGTTATATTTATTGAAGATAAAATCGTAATGCAGTAGAAAAAATTAAGTAAAATTAGTTTTAAATTTAAAAACGAATTTATAACTGTAATGTTTAATTTTTTTTATAGTAGAACAACTTCCTATTTTTCATTTTTTAATTATTTCCTTTAAAAGAAAAAACTTTTATTCATTAATTTTTTTTTTTTTATTTACAGTATTTATCGGGAAAAATGGTAGTATCCGCATTTGTAATGATCGATAGATGACGCTTTCTCAACTGCAGTTGTTAGTAAATATTGCCACGTGTAATAATTGCCACGTGTATTTATTATTGTGCTTTCTTGTTGTACTATCATTGTTTCAGCGTGAAAGCTATCAGTGGTATGATAATTTCACCTTAGCCCACCAGAGGGCGAGCATTTCATTACAATCGCGGATATACATAGTAAAAAGGATTAAAATTTATTTGTTTATATATATATATATATATATATATATATATATTTATTTATTTATTTATTAATCTACTTTTTATTTTATTTTCTTTTATTACATTGGTCGGAATCAAATCGTAATATAGTGTAAATAGAATGGGCTATAAAATACATGGTTCAAAACTAAAATATTTAATAGATGCTGAGATACAGTCATCTTTAAAATCGCAGTTCTTAAATAGTATCAGATCCCCCCTGTCGTCGATAAATATCCAGATTGAAGTGCGCGGGAAAGATCTTTCTGCAGGCATGGGAAACCTAGACCTGATGCTGTGGGGGCAGGAAAATAGCTGCCATTGATAGCGGGTACCCGAAGCAAGGTTTGGAGTAATTTCAATTTTTTTTTTCTTTTTAAAATTTTTTTCTATAACGTGGTGTAAAAAAATAAATATTAATTCAATTCTTTCGAAAATGCATTTAAATATAGTGACCAGCGAAGCGGGCGTAGCCTGCTAGTTTTGAAATAAAAACTTCTTTTTAAAATTTTTGGTACAGTATTGTAAGGTAGTAAGAGTCGCGAACTCGTTGGTCGCGAAACTGTCTTTAGGGTTTTACTTTGCCTACTAAAGCACTCTAGTAAGGAATTGCGAATTCAAAAAGGAGAACTTTCGTATTTTACGAAATTTGCTAAATAAGGGAGTTTTAGTGTAAGCGAGTAGAAAAGCAGGGTTAAATGAAAATATGCAAATTAGTTAAAGTATAAAAGAAGTGATGGTATCGTCGGAACAACTTATCTCCCCACAACTGAATTTGTCGATTATGGCTAAATCATAAATCTAAAAATCATAAATGATAAAATCATAAGCTAAATCATAAATCATAAAATCATATATCCAAAATAAACAGCATACAGGCTGCCATATTATATCGCAAAGAGTCCAGAACGACATCGTTATTGTTCAAAACGGCGCCAAAGAAAAAATCGCCAAATTCAGTTGTGGGGAGACACTATAGTTGTATCGTATCGTGCTCGGGGTGTAGTAGGTGGTGTATCTGAGTATATTTTGGCCACGAGTGCGGCTGGAATAAATTCGCCAATTTGAGGGATAACCAAGCTAATCGTCAGTTTGCATCATATATGGGTAATAGAATATCGTTTATTGTTTTATGGTAAGATTGTTCAGCCACCTATTTCTATTAGCTAATAAAAAGAATAATATATTTAATTAAGCTTTAATTAAGGGACTACTTCACTAAACGACTTTTGAAAACACATAAAATATTTTAACTTCTTCGTATAATTACAAATGCTAGATCTTTTCATTAGCTAATGAAAATAGGTGGCTGAACAATCTTACTATAAAACAATAAACAATATTATATTACTCATATATGATGCAAACTGACGATTAGCTTGGTTATCCCTCAAACTGGCGAATTTATTCCAAACGCACTGGAGGCCAAAATATACTGGTTAGACTATATTTGAGGGTGCCCCTTTGAATCTCGCCAAGTTGTGATATGTATAGTTATATGTACCTATTTATATGTATAGATTACATGTATATAGTTATATGTATATAATGTATATGTATATACAGTGTTATAGGTTATTAACAAAAATGCGCCAAACAATTTCGCCAAGGGGGCAACCTCAAATATATTTTTACCCAATTTTATATTTGTCTCTAAAATTTATTTATACTCACTACCTCATCGAATATGACGCAGGCAGGGCAGCCTACGTCTTTATAGTTTGGAACAACTATAGTATTTCCCCTCAGCTAGATTTGGCGATTTTTCGTTGCCGATTATGGCTAAATCATAAATCTAAAAATCATAAATCATATAGCATAAATGATAAAATCATAAATCCAAAATAAATAGCATGCAGGCAGCCATATTATATCGCAAACAATCCAGAACGACATCGTTATCGTTCAAATCGGCGCCAAAGAAAAATCGCCAAATTCAGCTGAGGGGAAATACTATAGTTGTGCCTATAGTTTTAATATAGGACTCATCGGCAACTTTTAAATTTTTGTGATGAATTTGACGATGAATAAAAATGGCTGTCGCAATTGCGTAAGTAAAGACCTTGGGGAGAAACGTCTGAGCTACTTCGATGCCAAATTTAAAATTTTGCCAATGTTGGCTCAAAAGCTGTTTCAAAACATATTTACAAAGAATTTTTACAATCTATTTTCTTCCTGTGACTGTCATTTGAAGCTTATTTGTGAATTAAAAATATAAATCATAAAACAGTGCAAAAGAATTTAACAAATAAAAACAACAATCGCTTAAATTATCTATTTTCAGCGTATCTGACTAGATCCTTTCACGAGAAAAGGCAATTTAAAAAAATTGTAACCTTACTTCTACAATCTTCATTTTAAACTTAGCCGTACGTTAATAATATAAACAGCATATAAAATATTTTTAAGTCACGTTGACCCACTCACCCTCCCTTAATATATATATACAGTCGAACCTCGTTAACGTGAATGTGGGGGGGGGGGCAATTTAGTTCATGCTATCAGCAACTAATCTTCATATAATTAAACTAATCTTCATTTTGACGGGAATTGTGGAAACAGTTTATGTTAAAAGTAGCTCACGTTAACGAGGTTCGACTGTGTATATATATATATATATCTGTTATGGGAACAAGATAAAAATGCCACAAAATCCTCAGCATTTCGTGAAAACTCGAAGCATAAAAATACTTCCTATACGATATAGTTAAATTGAAGAAAAATTAATAGGAAAACATAGCCAAATCCAATTAAAAAAATTGTAAATTTATACTTCGACTTCAAATTTTTAATTTCATCTGGGGAGTTCTATACTAAAGTTGTTTAAAAAATATATTAAAATTTTTGTAAATTAAAATTCAGCGCTAAAATAGTGCGTCAAACTACATTTAAATTCTCCTTTTTTCTGTGATATTGAAGATAAAGCTATATATTTTAAAGTTTGTTTAGATGGTAGCATTTTGAACAAAATATTAAACTAGTATTTAAAATTAGGTACTCTTCCATTTCGCCGGCGCAGGGGATAAAGTCGCCAAAAATGATATAACCGAAGCCAAACTGGAACAACTATAGTGTTTTCCCACAGCTTATTTTGGCGATTTACTTTTGGCCATTATGGCTAAATCATAACTCTACAAATCATAAATGATAAAATCATAAGCTAAATTATAAATCATAAAATGATAAATCCAAAATAATGCAGGCTGCCATATTATATCGCAAACAGTCCAGAACGACACCGTTATTGTTCAAATCGGCGCCAAAGAAAAATCGCCAAATTCAGCTGTGGGAAGATACTATATTCGTACCATCTTTTAAGCAAAAGGAGTTTTGCCTTATTAATATTTTTTTTACCAGTATGCTGTGTGTTGTCGTCATTGTGTTTGGCGAGATTTTCAGCATTATTACATTTTTTTTTTATGTGTATACTGTGCGTTGTCACCAATAAAGTCTTCTTGGCGAGATTTGCGCCGGAAAAGTACGAAAATTTATTTTATTGTAAGTTCACAGCTACTACAATAACATAGCTGAAATCTGAAATAACTGAAATCTGAAATTTTTGCTCAAAAAACTCTAAAATCGACAAATGAATTCTCACATGTTCTTAGAAGATTTTAAACAAACTCAACAATAATTATACGATAAATTGAGGAGGTTTTCTGGAAATTCTTCTTCTTGGCAGCTTTCGTTTACTAGAACTGGAACGCTTACGTCTTTTTCCGCTGCTGGAACGCCTTTGTCTCCTGCTTCTGGATCGACTGCGTTGTCGTCTTCCGGAACGCATTTTGGACTTCGATCTACGTCTGCGTCCAGATCTTGAACGGCTTCTGCTACGCGATTTTCTACGTCGAGCAGTTTCATTTAACTTGTAATTCCCATTATCCAGCTTCAAAAGCATACCTCTGCTAACCGCATTTTTGAGATATAATTTGATGGTAGTTGTATCAGGCATGTCTCCGCTGTCCTTGTATACGTACAATAAATATTTTTTTATATCTGAGAAAGATGATCCTGTTTTATTACCAAGTTGGCGAATAGCTCTCTTAATGGCAGTTCCGACATTTCCAGGAGGTTTTGATTTTTCAGACATCTTGTTCGCAATTTTCTTTTGATTATTAAATACAAAATATGAGGAACCCAATGATTAGATAGTATTTTGAAAAAATTTTGAACAGTTTTCAATTTTGAAAATCGTATGCTGAAAATCACCACAGAATTACAATCATTATCGAAAATAATTTTTAAAAAATTTCTAGAAAATTGTTTTTTCTCCTCTCGTGGAGCATGTCTCGTAAATATACAGAAAAGAACCATGGAGCTGCTGTGAATGTAGATAATTTTACCTCATAAGTAGAAAATATTGCAATCCAGTCAACTTCCAGGAATATTTCAAAATAAAAATATAATAAACTAGCAGGCTTTGCCCTCTTCGCTAGTCATTATATTGAAATGAATTCTCAAAATTTCACTTAATTAATAATTAATATATATATATATATGAAATCAGTAAAAATATAAGTTATAGTTCCCACTGCTTTCGGTACGATTTTCCTGCTCGCCACACCTCGAATCTGGAACCTCAATGCCTTCCGCAGTGTCTTACCTACGTTTTACTCCCCCTCCCTCGAGGGTAATGTTGAAAGTTTTGCAAAATTCCGTCCCATCAAAGTGCATATTGCGCACACTTAATCAACACTCACACATCAAAATTCACCATTCCAAGCCAATCTGGAGTATATTTAAGCAAAAACATGTTTTTTGCCCCCTTTCTGCCCTAGAGGGTGTGAGAGTGGATAATTTCGGGAAATCCCTTTATAATGCATCTTGCATACACATACGTAATCAGACATAAAAAAAAAATCGAGATCCTGAGATTATTTGAAGCAGAGTTATGTTTTAAAACGTGTTCCTTTCCCCCCTGCTCTTAAAGCAGGGATGGGGAAGGGAATTTTGCAAAATCTCTTTTACTATGAGTTAAATACGTATAACCGACCCACACATCAAAAATCCCTTCCTAAGATAATTTAGTGCAGCGTTGCACATGGATACATGTTTTTTATCCCCACCTCCCAAGAACGTTAGGGTGAAATTTCACAAAATCCCTTTGTAGTGTGTGTGTTGAGCACGCGTAACCAACCGACATATCAAAAAATCGCTTTTTTGAGATAATCTGGAACAGAGTTACTCTTAAAAACTTGTTTTTGCCCCACCCCGCCCATAAAAGAAGGGAGGGAGAGGGAAATTTCGGAAAATCCCTTGATAGTGCGTGTTGGGAACGCATAACCAATCCACACATAACAATTAATCTTATTGCGATAATTTAAAGCAAAGTTATACTTGGAAGCGTGTTTATTGCTGTATATCCCCCCTTAAGAATGGGGGAGGGAGAATTTCGCAAAATCACGTTACGAGTGTTGGATACACGTAAACAAGTCACACACTAAAATTTGTGGCCTCAGCTCCTATGGATTTTCCCGGATGAATTTTACCCGCTTGAATGGTCACTATATTTAAAGGAAACTCTTTTCTATATCGCTTTATAAACAAAAGATTAAAATAAAATCCACTGAAATTGCTCAAAAGCTCGCTTCGGGTGTGTGTCACTATTGTATGTACATACAATGCCATACCGATGAACTTCCAATTTTGTGCTTATCAGATAACAATTTCGAAACAGACAGTATCGAAAAAACTAAAGTAGCATTTTGAATTTGAATTTTAATTACATATGAACAACACTATACGTACTGTACATAATATTTACTTTCACGTCATTTCCTATATTTATTCGATTTTTCCGGTCGACCATAAAATGACAGCAATTTCACGTCAAATATAATATTACAATATGCTATGAGACAACTAACTTTTTGTGGCTATATGTATTTCATAGTTAGTTAATAGTGGATCGTATATAGAAAAACATATAAATAAATATTTAGCCTGATCGTGATACAGGCTTATTATAGCTCCCCTTGTTGACTTTTGAATTTTTGCCACCATTTTAAACAAAAATACAAAATTTATGAGATTATTGTTTCTGCTTGTGTTTCTTTCTTCCCCCCCCCAATACTTTATAATTTATTTGTTTATATTTTTTATGTTCTACTTGGCTTAAAGTGGCTGTCGCGAAAGTATACTCCTTGGCGAAAAATGTCCTATCTACTTCAGCATAAAAATTGAAAAAAATACCCAAAGCTCTTTAATATAATGATGTATTGGCTTTCATGCCAAACGTACTAGCCGTGCAAATCTTATATAAATAAAGCAAAAAGTTTGTCGGTGGAACACATCCGGATAGACCACTCCTGTTTTTGATTGGTCTAGATTTAACTACTTTGGTGATGAAAGTTGGCCATATATAATATATATGGAGATTTTTAAGAAACTGGCTGATCGCAGAGCTACACAAATTTGCATGATGGTTCGTTATGATCTGTTCAAGTGCACCTCGAAGCCCGAATTTCGAATTTTGGATTAGATTTTTTAAAATTAATTAAAATACGAAAATAATAACCTGGTAATAGATTTAAAATTAGACATTTAAATTTTTAATTGTTGCCAAAAAAAATAATAATAATTTTTTTTTTAGTATAAAATGAAATATGCTTTCACGCGAAAAATAAAAAATTATAAAATACTAAATTTGCTCATGCATATGAAAAAATGACTTCTTTATGACTTTAAAATAAAATAATAATAATCTAGCATAATTCTTCTGAATTTTGTTTCATAACCTATTTTATTGTACCTTAATTTTAGATTTTTTTTTTTTTTTTTTTGTCTAAATAGTATATTTTTGGTATGAATCGCATTTGACATGAAAGCTAATTCAGCATTATATTAAAGAGCTTTACTTATCCTGGTTAATTTTTAAAATTTTGATGCTGAAATAGATCGGACATTTTTCGCCAAGGACTCTACTTTTGCGAAAGCCGCTTTAAGCCAAGTAGCGCATCAAAAATATAAATAAATTGTAAAATATTGAAAAATAGGAAAAAAATAAAAGAAAAGAAAAGAAAGAAACAGAAAAAATAATCGCATAAATTATGAATTTTTGTCTAAAATGGCGATAAAAAATCAAAAGTCGCCAAGGGGAGCCATATTAAGGCTGTACCATGATCAGGTTTACATATTTAATTATTTATCTACATGTATAAAAAATCGTTTTTCCTTGATGAGTGCGTGAGTGAGTGATTTATCATCGCCCAGCCCAAACCCTCGGACCTAGAAATATGAAATTTTGTGACAATGTTCCTTCTATTACGTAAACATGCATTAAGAAGCGATTTTACAAAATTCGCTCCTCAAAGGAGGGGGGGGGGGAGGGCAAAACGTAATTTCACAAAATCCTTCATATCTCAAACAAAAAAAAACAGATATCCGTAAACTTTTTGCTTTAAAATATAGCTCTAAAAAACAATTTCTGGAATTTTACAAATTCGGTCCCCAAAAGAGAGGGAAGGTAGCAAAATGTGATTTCACACGCGCAAAACGAGATTTCACATAATCCTATATATCTCAAACAAAAAAATAGATGTAACGTGAAATTTTCTCTAAAATACAAATACCTAAAAACCAATTTCTGGAATTTTAGAAATTCAGCCCCAAAAAGGGGGGAGGGGGCAAAGCGTAATTTAAAATATTCCTTTATATCTCAAACAAAGAGAAAAAAAAAAAAAAAGATTTGTGTGAGATTTTTACTCTAAAATATAGATCACACAAATATCTAAAAACCAATATCTGGAATTTTTGAAATTCGTCCTAGGTGGGACAGGAAAGGGGGGGGGGAGCTATGGGGCAAAAAAATAGAAATACAGTTAGACCGTTCAAAATTGGTACAGGTAGGTTTTAGGGGCCTGCAAGTCGAATTAGAATATTTTCGAAAGTGTAAAACTATTTGGAGGGGGCAGGAAGGGGGGAGCTGAGGGGCAAAAAATAAAAATAGAATTAGATCATCCAAAATTGATACATGGAGGTTTTTGATACCTAGAAATCGATTGCAGATATTTTTGAATTTGTAAAATCTTTAGCCGAGCCGGGAAGGAGGATTGAAGGAGCAAAACACTAGAAATAGAGTTAGACCGTTCAAAATTGGCACGTATTGGTTTTTGGGACCTACAAATCGAATGCAGACATTTTCCAAAGGGAAAAATTATTAGGATAGACGGCAAGGGGAGGGGGGGAATGTAGAAAGGAGAGTTAGAGCGTTGAAAGAAAGAAAAGCGCCAAAGAAAAATCGCCAAATTCAGCTGAGGGGAAATACTATAGTTGTGCCTATAGTTTTAATATAGGACCCATCGGCAACTTTTAAATTTTTGTGATGAATTTGGCGATGAATAAAAATGGCTGTCGCAATTGCGTAAGTAAAGACCTTGGGGAGAAACGTCTGAGCTACTTCGATGCTAAATTTAAAATTTTGCCAAGGTTGGCTCAAAAGCTGTTTCAAAATATATTTACTGTTGGTATAATATAAGTAGTGATAATGCTCAAAGTGTTTTATAATACGCCAATAGATGGCGCTGTGTGTTCATTCTCTTTTCTCTGTAACTGTACATATGTAAATAAACGTTAGTTTAAGTCTAGCTCCCGTCTGGGTAACTTCATGTGGTAGTACGAGCGCTGGTTGCGTTCGGTCGGCGGAGAAAATGAAACGACACCACGTTTTCCGGTAATTAAAAATAAAACTAAAAAAATGGATAAACGAAAGTAGATTTTCAATTAAAAAGAAAATTAAAAATGGATAAATTAATCCCGTCAGTACCACTGTTAAATAGTACTAATTATCACACGTGGTCATTAAAATTAAAAGCTGTTCTAACTATTAAAAAGTTGTACGACGTCGTGATTAAAGAAGCAGGCGACTTAAAAGATGAAGAACAGGCTGAATGGGATACTAAGAATGCCGAAGCTGTGTCATATATCCTACTTTCATTATCTGATGAACAAAGCCTCCAATTCGCTGATGAAGGAAACGCTAAGAATTTATGGGAAAAAATAAAATCAACATTCACCGGAAAATTGGAATATCGAAAAATCGATGCAAGCAATGAAATAAAAAATATTGAAATAAATCCAGAAGAAAATGTGACAGACTATATTGCAAGAGCAAGAGGTTTAAGAACAAAATGTGCTTCACTTGGTTTGGAAATTACAGAGCGAGAAATCGTGTATTATGCTGTAAGAGGACTTAGAGGAAAATTCTCGAAAATTAAAGAAATATTGAAAACTCAAAGAGAAAAAGATTTAGATGAAATACTCGAGATTTTACGCGAAGAAGAGAGAACAATCCTGAGATCACCTGACTACCAAAATGCTACTAGAAGAGAAGGAGCATTCCACGTTAAAAGTGAGAACAAAAATAGAGTGAAAAGTTGTTTCATCTGTAAGAAAACTAATCATCTTGCTAAAAACTGCTATTTTCGGAATAAAGATAACTTACCTCATAACACTCATGATAAAAGAACAAATGTTTATAATAACAATAAGAATAAAAACAAACAATTTAAAAACAGAAACTCGAACTATGCAAGTAAAAATGATAGTGATTTCGCACTTTCCGCGAATAGAGAACAATTTGATGTTTCTGAAAATAACATTTGGTTATTGGATTCAGGCTCAAGTTGTCATTTAACAAATAATTTGAATTATTTTTGTGAAATAATAAATGATAATGGATATCAATTTAGCAGGTAAGAATTCTACTTTAAATTTTACTGGTATAGGAACTGTTCGCGCTAAAACTTTGGTAAATAATTCTCAAAATATTTTAACTATGAAAGAGTGTATATATATTCCTGATTTGAGAAATAATTTAATTTCTGTAAGTAAATTAATGGATAGAGGTTATAAAATTAAATCAAGTAGAGATCATATCCTAGTTCTAAGTAAAAATGATGAAATTGTGTTAAAAGCTGTTAAAATAAATAATAGATTTGAAGTCATATTAGAACCTTACAATGATATGTCACCTGATTCTCTAGAATGTAACTTAATAAATAAATCAGAATCTTATGATATTTGGCACAAAAGACTTTGCCATTTAAATCCACAATATATGATAAAAATGCAAAATATTATTGGCATAAAATTTCGAGATTCTGAAAATTTTAATTGTGAATCATGTGACATTAGTAAGTTAACTCGGAAAAATCATCCAAAAGTAAATTTTGATCAAAGTAGTTCTATATTAGAATTGATTCATGCTGATTTTGCAGGACCTATAAATGTTAATTCCTTAGGAAATTCTAAATATTTTTTAGTATTAGTTGATGATTTTTCTGGAATGTATTTCACTAATTTCTTGAAACACAAATATGAAGCATTTGATGCTTTTACTATTTTCAAAGAAAGGTATGAAAATCAGATGAATAAGAAAATTAAACGTTTAAGAACCGATAACGGTTTAGAATTTGTGAATAATGAATTTGAAAATTTTCTAGAAAAATCTGTAATTATACATGAGAAAACAGTACCATATAATCCTGAAAGCAACGGTATTGCAGAAAAATGTGCAAGAGTACTGGTAGAACGTGCAAGAACCTTGTTATATGATAGTAAATTGCCACTTAGATTTTGGGCGGAAGCCATAAATTGTAGTACCCACATTTCTAATAACACGCCGCGAAAAGGTAAAGAAAAAATCCCGATCGAGATATGGACAGGTAGAAAATCAAAACTAACTTATTTCAAAACGTTTGGTTGTGTAGCTTACTATCACATACCTAAACAATTCAGAAATAAATTCGATGTTCCCGCTAAAAAAGGTATATTTGTTGGATATTCTAGAGATAGGCGCGCATACAGAATTTATGATATCGAAAAAAGAAAAATTATTGAAGAAAAGATCAGTTAAATTTGATGAAACATTTAAAGGTAGTAAATTCTTAAAAGGAGAAACCGAAACTTATTTGTGGGATATTAAAGAATTAACCCAGTTTAATGAAAACGAAACTTCTTCCCTATCCGGAAACAATGATAATAATATATCAGATTTTTCGTCTGAACAACAAAAGCTAGAAAAAAATGAAATACAGAATGAGTCAGAATCTATTTTTAGATCGCAAACCCAGTTGAGACGATCAGAAAGAATAAAAAATAAAATGACAGCTAATTTGGCTTTAAACGACCTCGATGGGGAATCAGTACCGAGAAATTTTGAGGAAATAAAAAATAAAAGAAATTGTAAAAAATGGGAGATCGCTATGGAAAAAGAAATCTATTCCATGAATAAACACAATGTTTTTAAGATAGTTGAAAGGCCAAAAAATGAAAAAATAATTAAAAGTAAATGGATTTATTCAATTAAAAAGGTAAATAATGAGGAAATTTATAAAGCTAGGTTACTAGCAGCGGCCTTCAATCAAATAAAAACAGTTGATTATTCAGAGTCATATTCACCGGTAGTAAATATTGAATCATTTTAGGTTATTAATGGCAATCGCTTCTAAGCTGAATTTATCTATAAGATTTTTTGATGTAAAAACGGCTTATTTATATGGTAACATTGAAGAAACTGTATACATGGAAATACCCCCTGGTTATGAAAATAAATTTGGTAAAAATAATGTGTGCAAATTGAAACGCAGTATATATGGCTTGCCTCAAAGCGGGCGAAATTGGCATAATAAACTTAAACATGAACTGAAAGTGATTGGCTTCTCTCCACTTGCATCTGATAATTGTGTATTTACTTATAAAGATGATACGAATTTTCTAGCAATTTGTGTATACGTAGATGATTTAGCAATTTTTTCAAATAATTCTAAGTTATGCGATGAAAAAATAAGTAAACTTAAAGAAATTTTTCTTCTAAATGAAACAACCAAAAATTCAAAATTTTTAGGCATGGAAGTAGTACAAAATCAAGACGGTATCAGTTTATCGCAAACTAACTACATTGAATCTTTATTGGAAAAATATGGTATGCAAAATTCTAAAAAGTCTAATCTACCAATAGTTAAAGGCAAGGATAGATGTTTTACACCTACAGTTAATTTAGTTAATCAAACTGAGTATCAAGAAATTATAGGCGAGTTGCTATATTTGGCTAACCGAACTCGACCTGACCTTGCATTTGTTACTAGTTATTTATCACAATTTAATAAACGTCCTGAGAAAAGACATTATACATTAGCTAAAAAGGTTCTAAAATACTTAAATGGAACAAAAAATAAAGTATTGTTTTACGAGAGAAAATTCGGTTTAATAAATTGTAGTGCAGATGCAAGCTGGGGAAATGGTGAGGGAGGCAAATCATTTTCAGGTTGTGTAATTATGTTAGGAAATTCTCTTATTGTATGGAAAAGTAAAAAGCAAAGATGTGTAGGACTATCGACATGTGAATCAGAGCCGTTAGCCACTGCAGACACTGCAAGAGAATTAACATGGACATTAAATATGTTACAAGAACTTAAATGTGAACAATTTGTTAAAAGACCTGTGACGATTTATTCTGATAGTCAAGCAGCCATAGAATGGCTAAATACAGCAAAGTCATCAAATAAAACAAGGCATGTTAATCTCAAATTTCATTTTGTTAGAGACTTAATTGAAGAAAAGACTGTGAAAGTTATGTATAATTGTACTAATGAATTGATTTCAGATTTTTTAACAAAGGCTGTTACAAAGGAAAAATTATCTTTTACATTAGAAAAAATATGTTTGATTTAAAGGTATATATTTGCATATTAATTATTGTTTATTATTGTTTGTACTTAAATATAAAACGCTTTTCGCAGGGGGAGAATGTTGGTATAATATAAGTAGTGATAATGCTCAAAGTGTTTTATAATACGCCAATAGATGGCGCTGTGTGTTCATTCTCTTTTCTCTGTAATTGTACACACAGATTATAGATATATACAGATAAAGCAGTTGGCAATTTACATCCAGCGCCAAACCAGCCCCTGGGAGAATCCATTGTACTAAATCGCGGAATTTCATGCCTGTAACTATAGCAACGACGAGTTTGACTTGAGAAAGCCAAGTTGGCATTGGTTTTATGGTTACCGCATTCTTCTCTTCTGGTCTGGTTTTGTTTATAAGGAAAGGGCATGTTTACAAACAAACGCTCCGTCAATCAATCTTTGCCACTCTCGAGTGGCAAAAGATCAACTTGTATTGGTGGAAATGCCAATGTTATGCTATGCCACTTTACCTATAACTTGACTGTGAGTGACGTCACGTGCCCTTCCCTTATTCTGTGGTGAATGCAATGGCGCTGGTTTAATACTGTTTTTGTTCGTGTTCCTTGTTTGTACTTGTAATAAGTAAGTTAATTTTAATGTTAATTATTTAAATGGATTAGTATAAAATTTTTATTATGTCATTATTTTATTCAATCTAAAAGTAATTGCATGCTTAATCATCATCTTTTAAATGATGTTTCTGTTCGATTTCCTTTCTGATTTTTCTGCCCCCCATAAATGTTTTAATACCTACTTAAAAGTTATTAATATATTGTTTGGTCTTAAAATTAATAATTAATTGGAAAAATTGTGGTTATTCGGGACTTGAATTTATGCTACACAATCACAAAGAAGTTTTAGCGTATAGAATGTGCAATGTTACTTGAGTTTGATTAAAAAACAAAAATCTTGTTCTTGTCTTTTATTGCAAAAATAAATTGCATTTATATTTGGAACTCTCACCACAACGAGAGTATAAATTAATATTCTTATACTGGCTTTCATTAAATAATTTCTTTTTGAATTGTTCAGCTATAAATAATTAGCTTACTCTCTACGAATGTCAATGCCGGATAATTTGCAGTTTGATTGGATTGCTTCCGTCTAATTAATTAAAAACTAACGAATATTTCAATCTCTGATTTTATATCAAATAAAAATTGAATTTTGTTTATACAATGGGTTTTCAATTACAGTAAAATTATAGTATTTTCGAAAGCAGACACATCAATTATGAAATCAATAACAGAATTTCCCCCCTAAATTCAGAATTACTGTTTTACACTATAACCAGCCAATTGTTAAAATTTATAACGCATAAATGTAATCCCATTGAAATTACTCTAAAGAGGAAAACAACTAGAATGATGTGAATTGCTAAAAGTAACAGTATGGGATTAAAATGCTTTTTTTTTTTTTTTTTTTTTTTTTTTTTTTTTTTCTTTAAGTTAAAAGGAATTAGTGCATAGGTTATTTTATTAATGTATATTTCTGTTTATAATTTTTCATTCTATATTTAATAGTATCTTAAAATTATTTTCTGTTTTCAAAGAAGCTTACTGACTAAAATCAAACATAAATTTTTGATGGGACATGTGACTTTTAGTATCTAAAAATGTTTTAAAATTTATTAAAGGGACTAAAACCAAAAATTAGGAAAATGTAATAAATTGTAGATATAAATTTGTTGCAAAAAATTATTTCAGGATGCTCTTTGTATAGAATTTTAGGCTTTGGACAATTGTTGTCAAAAACTTGCCAACCCTGCATTGAATAAATAAATGTGTATAACTTGAGAAATTATGAATTAAAATAATTATAAAAAAATTTAATATTAGTATTGGAATACTTGTTTAAGATGCTAAAATAATTTTTTCTTAAGTAAATAAATAAAAATAATATACATTTCTAAGTTTTGGAAGCGATTAGTTTTCTGTTATACTTTATTATCTTAATATTTAATAAGAATCTAATATTTTTCTCTATGTGCTAGTCGTTTAATAATTTTAAGAAAATAACTGATATTGACATGGTATAATTCTAGGGGGGGGGGATGCAATTAAGAATACTGTACTATTTAAATGACTGTATTGTATTTTGTTAAAATGAAATTACAATGAAGAATGAAGACAAACCTTTTTTATGCATTCTAGATCCTTTTGTAGATGCCCAAAGAAGCAGAAGCAATTTTTTTTTTCTCCTAGTAAAGCATTGGAAATGAAAACCAGGTAATTCTTTTTATGTGATTTTCTACAATATTTGAAAATAAAAATATACTTTTTATTAAGTGTTTGAAGTTAGATACCTATCTAAAGTTGTCGATGAAGCCCCCCCCCCCCCAAAAAAAAAAAAAATAAATAAATAAATAAATAAATAAATAAATAAAAATATGTAAATTTATAATATGTAAAATATTAGTATTTAGTAGTTTAACTAATATATAAATTTATTAGTTAAACTACTAAAATTTTTTAATTGTGTAACAGGATTATTTGAGACCATAATTTCTAAACAAATTTGAAAAGTTCATTTCCTCTTTTCTTTTCAGTATGTAGAGTATAAAATGTTATTTTTTGTTAGGAGTAATTAAAAAAAAGTTTTCAAGGTAGAATAATTATGTCACAAAGAGTGTAGGTAAATTTCAGACCAACATTTGGTTCAGAATTTACCTATGTCTTTTTGGAGGCGTAAAATGTCTCTATTTTAGATTTGTAAAATGCAAGGGATCAGTTATAAATTTAAAAGAGCTTGAGGGTCTTAGTTTTTGTTTTTCAAAGTTAAATGCTTTGTAGCATAAGTTTGATATTGTAGGGTAGTGCAAGTTTGATAATCTATGCATATGCAATATGAATAAAATAGTGGTTATAAAGTTTTTTTTTTTTAAGCATGATATTTCATCCACCACCACCAGTGTCTGGAAAGTACTTAGAATTTACAGAAATAGTGATAATAATAATAATTTGTAAACACAATAAAGTACAAGTTACGTGTGGTACATTAAAGATTTTTATTTTCCGAACGTATACTATGTAAGAAAATAATTTTATCATGAAAAAATTCAAGAGTGAGATTTTGGTATATCTATACAGATTAAGGGCTTCTGAATTCATTTTGTTATTTTTACAATAGTGTATGTAGATACGTGTGTGAATGAACATGTTAGCCTCTATACACTTTGAATGTTGATAGCTGAAAGAGAATAGGAATGTTATAGGTCACTGTCACACAAACTATACAGATTTTGAATAAATGTATAGCTTTTAGGTTTTTTTTTTTACTACTGAAGACATAAAGAAAAATTACGTATTATGGCTGTGAACTCAAATTATTTAAAGTGTGATAGCGTTTAAACGCCATATTCAGTTGGTCTAAAAGTTTCTTCAAAGTATATTAGTATATTATACCTTACTGTCACACAAACTACATAGAGTTTGATGAGTTAAGGACATATAACTTTTTATTTTTTAGGATACAAAGTAGAATTTTTATATATTGAGGTATATGGTCTCCAATTATTTGCACAAATAATAAATATAAAATTGTTTGCAGCACTCATGCCTACTTTACCTGAAGAAGAGCTGTTTAGAAAAAATGTATTGTAATTTAGTTTAAATTACAATAAAATTGTTCTTTTATTCTTGGTTTTTATTCAAAGTTTTATACTTACCTCTTTTTAACGCCAGTACTGTGGTGCTTTTTTAACACGCTTTTATTAGCTTCACCTGTATGTATATGTTTGCAACCGCTCTGGGAGCAAACAAAAAATCTATATTGTAAAAAAAGACTACGTGAACGCTGTGGCTGTGAGGTAAAGCTCCGGGCTACGAACCTAAAGGTCTAGCTTTCGAGCCCAGTCAGGGGAGATTTTTTAAAAATGGTTTTTTTTTTTTTAAATTCTAAAGTATTTAATTAAAGATTTAAGTGTATGTAAATATTATGATGTGTCACTCACATGATTTTCTCTTACCCTGCATTTTAATGCTAAGATAGATATTTTGTGCTTTTTAGTTCACATTTCTATAAAAGCGTGTTCTTTAATTTTTTTAAAACTATCATTTTATTTTTAATAACATATGCACATATAATAATGAAATTTAGATTTATTATTCATGTGCACAAAAAAAGTTTTCTGTAGAATACAGTATGAGATTTACAGGGACACTCAAAAATATTCACACGCATTAACAGCTATAACTGGAAATTGCTAGAATTGCATTCTTGATTTTATTAAGCATTTTAAGTTTGCCTTTTATTCCTTCTTTTCTTAAATTAAGTAAATTTAAGGTCAGCCCAGTGCTGGTATTTCATAACTTGTGAATCTTGTTTGAAAAAATTGATTTTTTAAAATATTTAATATTTTATTTTCAATCAGTAAAATTCAAAATATAACTTACAAGGAAGCATTCAAAAGGTGTCGTCTTCAAAAATTATTGAAAAAAAAATATATGATTGTACTCTTCATAAAACACCAGGAAGTGAAAAAATTATCGGCTGAAATGAATTACAGCAAAACCAATCGCCTAACAATGTGAAATTGCCAAATATGCTTAATTTTTATAATTTTTTGTGGTCGCTGTAATTCATTGCAGCTGATAATTTTTTCACTTTCTGGTGTTTTAGGAAGAGTAGAATCAAATATATATTTTTTAATGTTTTTTGAAGACAACACCTTTTGAATGTTTCCTTGTTAGTCAGAATTCACAATATACTTGTATCATGTTTTATTTTTTAACTTATTACAGCACATGATACATTTTGTAACTTTCAGAAAGATAACTATGAACATTTTTAGTTTCAACCAAGTTTTTTTATACTTTTTTTTTTCCTTTCTCCCCCCCCCCCTTTTCTTTTGTTATTATTTTAGGATTGTTTTTTTACGAGGCTTGCAAACAACCCTGCAATAAATCTCAGAATTTTTTAAATAGTATCAGAATGTCCCCAGCAACTATGGCTATCTTTCATCCCCCCCCCCCCCTCCATGTTCATCCTTTTAAAAGCAAAGCAGACTCAACGTTTTACTCTACTTTACATCATCACTACTATAATATGGGACCAGGAGCTAAAAGTGTTTATTTTAACATGTTGTAAATATGAGAAATTGGGGGGGGGGGGGGGGACACTGAAAACTTATGTATGGTTTTTAAAAAAATCATTGTTTTTTTTTTTTTTTTTTTTTTTTACTATTTCTTGTAGGAGGGAAAATTTGTCGTTGTGTAATTGTAACATAGTGTAACTATTATTTTTGTCTGTTAAAAAATGTTCCGGATTTATATATATATATATGTATGTATTTATTTTAATGTGCACGAAGGATGCTTGCATGAGTGGTAGTGAGTGCGGCACAAATGCTGTACAGATTTTCATAAGTGATATAGGTTGGAAATTTTTCTATTATGTTTTTCGAGAAATTTTTCAAAGCCAAAAAAGTCAATTTTTTTTTAGTACATTTTTTACATGACATATTTAAACTTTTCTTTCAGTACTCGTAGTACCAGTAATAGTAATGTGAGATATAGTGTGAAAAACAAATTTTTTTTTTTTTTTTTGATTTAAAGACATCATTTAGAAATTTATCAGATATATAATTTGAGTAACTTGCTCAAGAAGATGTTATTTATTATGATACATGAGATCTATGGGTGCTAATCAGCATTTTGAATATCCTTCAATAACTTTGTGTGAATATAATTATTAAACATTTTGCAACTGAAAAGAAGAATATATTGTTAAAATCCCTTGTTAAAATAAGTGTTTGATAATCATTTACTTTTACTGTTGCAGCATCTCTCCAACTTAATCAGCAGTGTGGATGGTCAAGGTGTCTACAAAGGACATGTAATTATTTCACTTTGAGAAAGAGCAGAGCTAAAGAGCAGATTCCCAAAATTTTTTGTACCTTTTCTTATAAATATATCAGGAGTTTCCAAATATTTGCCGCCAAAAGAGAGTTCAGATTCTGGCTCATTAGCAACTACGGAAATAATATTAAATCTTAAAGATAACTTATTAATTTCTAAGCCTGTAAAACCAATTTCCTAAACTCGCAACAATAATAAATTAAAAATAATAAATTTATATCTAAAAGTAATAAAGTGGTATATTTTTTGGATTGTACAGTTTTTTTTTTTTTTTTTTTTTTTTTTTTTTTTAATAACATTTGAAAAATAGAATTACTCTGTCAAATGAATTATATTTATTAAGTATGGTTATTTATATGATTCTTGTCTTATGAGTTGAAAAATTAACTTTATGTGCATGTAGTTCAAAGTATTAAAAAATGTAAATCTGTATTTAACAAATTTTCCATACAATGAACTTCTTTTCTGTATTTAAAGACTGTTAAATAGAAGTCTGCTTTTTGATCGTGATGTACAATTGTAATAAACGGAGCGGCGTACCGCAACCCAAATGTATGCTTTAGTTATTCTTATTTATGTTTATATAAGTTTTAGAGATTGATTTTTTTTTGCTTGATAAAGGAGAATCAGTGAAAGTTATAAAACATATACAGGTAAATATTTTAATAATATAAACATTTGTTTATATGAAAACTGTTTTCAGGTTCAAGTGCAATAAGTGCAAGTTTCAGAAGTCGTGGTAAATGAAATTAAAAGCACTTTTGTAAATCCTTGCTAAATTTTATAATTAAATAAATTTATGCTAATAATTTTCAAGATATTTTTTCATCCTTGATATTGAAAGTAATAGTATTTTTGTTTTTTAAAGTAGCTGCATTTTAAAGCACAAAGTTGGCAAAAATTCTCTTTTCTTTTTTATAAAATCAACTGACAGTATTTCCTGTTTATTTTTATTTTTAAAATAAGATTTGAAAAATCTAAACATGGTAAACAAATGTTAATTAGCCGAGAAAGTTTTTAAAATATAATCATTTATGTTATATCAAATACTATTCTATTTGTACATATTTTGGATACAGTTAAATTTTAAGAAATGTTAACCAAATGTTTTTTTATTTTTCTTTATTAGTTCAGTAGTGACGTTAAAATTTTATCCTCAGTTTTTTGGTATTATTTCTCTATATATAGATATCTTTTTTTTTTTTTTTTTTTCTTATTTAACACTGAAGAATTCTTTGATTTTTCTGTTTTTCCATGCTCATGTTCTACATTTTCTTCAGTATTTCACAACAAATTTGCAAAAACAAAACAATTTTTTTTAATTGCATTACTATATAAATAATTCCTTAAATAGATAAACTGAATAGCATTTATCCCCATTGCAAAATTTTCCTTTACAATACAAAGAATCAAAAATTTTATAGCAATTTGCAGGATGTGAAATCTCAAAATTATTTTAGATGGTCAGTGCAGATTCTTTCATCTCGGAAAAGTATAACATGAGTATTAAAGAAAGTCAATTTTGTGCTTTACAGATTGCACAGAATTGACTTTGTGCAGTCACACGAAATTTTGTGCAACTGACATGAAGTTTTCTTTACCTCCCAAGGAAATGTTTTTCAGATATTTTTAAAATTATTACAAGTGAAGAAAATTGATTATGTTGTTTCAAATTATTACAGATATATGAGTGAAACACTCGTGTTAAAAGTATTGATCAGTTCCTTTTGGAAAAAAATATTGAAAATTACATTCCTTGGAGAAAGCAATATTTCTACATATACATTTTATAATGTTTTAATACTACTATTAATTAAAATATTTTTAATTTTATGCTTGTTTAAAAATACTCCCCATTGTATTTATTTCTATGAAATTTTGACTTATGCTGTCATATGAACCAATTATTATGAAAAGACAAGATGATAGCACAATCTGTTGAGCAATATGCATCAAAAGTTGATAGACAAAAAATTATGTCAAGTTGCATCTAAATGTAAAATTTCAAGCATATGCTATTGATCTCAGGGTGCATTGAATTTTTGTCACACACATACAAAGCCATAGCCAAGGAGGGGAGTTAAAATACAACCCCCTTCTTGAAATTTTGCAGGTTTGTCAAAAATTTTAGAGTTCTACATCAGCATTTTTAGCATTCAACATTATGTACTAGAACTTGAACATCCAAAATTTTTTTCTGGCTACGCCCTTGTACTGACGTTAGGACAAAAAAGCCAGAAGTGTGTTACTCTTAAAATGTATAAAATCATCAAAAATTGGCAGGCTGAAAATTTTCAAACCAAATGTTTTCTTCTTATCAAATCAGATGACAGTGACAATCTCACTTTTTTTTTACTAGGCATTAGGGGTATGGAAAAAATTACTACTTTTTCCTTTCTTTTAATAGGTGCCTCACAGTTCTAAAAATTTCAATTTTTTCATTTTCCCATTTGTATCCTAAATAAGCAAGAATAATACTACTCCAATAACAGATTCATCCTTATTTGCTTATGACTCTAATTGGAGAACTAACAGTACATATAAATTTCAATGTAACTATCATGTTTAATAAAATTTCTCATAAATTATTGAATAAAATGAGGTTCAAAGTTTTAATGTGTTTTGAAAAATTTTAAATTGCTCACTGCTAATTTTATTTTTTCTCCCTCAATTTTACATTATTATTGTTTAACAATTTATTCTTGACCTACTTGGATATTTTTTTGTGGATCCATTGGTAAGTTAATTGATTAAATATATTCAATATTTAAAAGCTGGAACCGAATGCAAATTTTTAGCATTTAAACAATTTTTTGTTCACCATCATGCTATAGGTATGGAGAGCGTAAAGAATCATGAAAATTTTTTACCTCTTTTTTTTTTATTATTATTATTATTTTTACACTTTTCAGGTATGGGGATACCAAAAATAATAAAATTTATATGTTGTCAGTCTGAAGGGTGTCAGTTTGTTAGTTTGTCTAACTATCTTAAGAATAAAAGATCGCAGGTTGGTGGGGCCAGTTTTAAAATATTATTTATAACATTGGCTGGAACACTATTGATTTTCAACATTCTAATTTAAAAACTTCATAAGTTATTCAAAATTTACGATTTTCTTAACATGGGAGGTAGGGCAAAATTTTGTTTCTACATACATTAAAAGGGATATTTTTACAGTAAAGGTGCGAGACCAGCTTAAAAGTATGTTACAATGCTCGCATGAACATAATTAACCATGGAAACTGCATACATTACTTGAAATTAACCATTTTTTTAACATGGCAGAATCGCACAAAATTTCGCATAAACATCCATTGCAGTTTAAGTCATAAGATCAATAAATTACGATAATTAAGTTCAGTCTACTTTTAAAATAATCTAAAATAGGTTTTCTTAAATAATTCAAAACTGTTACTAATTTGTCTTCAAACTTGCCAATCCCGATCAAATTTTTCAAGTGGAATTACGAACTTCAAAATGCCAAATTTGAATTTCCTGTGGTTATTTAAGTTATGCTTATAACAGATATACATACAGATCAGCCACTTAAAATTGGACTTTCGTATTCAGTGAACCTCAAAATGTGATGTTATACAAAAAACCAGTGTTGAAAATAGAATTTGAAAATATATTTTCTTTACAGTATGACTGTTAAAATTTAATTTTTCTTCCTGAGCAGTGTTTGTTGATATAGTAAAATGTAACAAAGCACTTACACCTGCTACATTCAAGTTTTGCTTAATTTTGGTTAACCTTGTATGTTGTCTGTGAATTTTATGCATATCACATTATGCACTTAAATTCAGTTGTATTTAAAGAACACCGAACACAAAATGAAATAGACTGCCAGCAATTTCCAAGTATATATTCCCGATATATTCAAATACTTTGGATAGCCCTGTAAACAAATGATAAATGATTTCTATTCCATATTCTACACAAAACATGCTTTTATGCATTGAAATAAAATATGTTCATTCCATTTTGTTTAGGGCAACCTATATATGTTACACTTTACTTAATGAACTTTTCCCCGTAGACGTAATGTATTTGAATTCTTTTGGATATCCCTGTACATAAACCATCTGCTTCATCTCAACGAAAAGTTTAATGTAGCATCACTACATTGTACAGATTTAGAATACCGAATTTGGACTTCCTTCTATAATTTGTTGTTGATAAAAAACAGAGACCAACTGATAAAAACATGTTTTTCAGATTCAGGAAACCTGAAAATGTGTAAATGAAACAAAAACTCAATTTCAAAAATTTGACTCAAAAACAATACTATTTCTAATATGGATTTAAAAAAAATAAAAAAGATGGTAGTGTAACATTTATTTATTAATAAAAAGATTTTTTTCATTTATTATTATTATTTTTTTTTTTTTTAGAATGCAAAAATTTATTTTTATTAAATACTACCTAATACAAATTTAATATATTCTTTTAAAGCTCATTTATCTTCATAACAATATTGAAAAATACATTAAAATTGGTTTACCGATATAAACTTATTCAAAACATGTAAAAAATAAATAAATAAATGAGATTTTATACATATTTAATTAATTTTTCACATGAAATATGTGTAACGAAAATATTAGCACGTGTATATTTAAAAAACTAAAAATAAAAAGGTCATAACCTTCCAAACCTCATTTTCTTTTTCATTGAAAAAAATTCGCCAAAAGAGCGATAATCAGCCAAACCTTTATACCCATAAAACTGATTACGAAATCGCATACGTAATCCGTGACGTATGAGTAGTACTTCGGTCCCTCGTCAGGGGCGATAGTGTCTACGCGAAATTTACATGTTAAATTTTTACCATTAGCTTCTATGTAAGTGACGGCTCTGAATGTTATCAGTACTCTGTGATTGTACATATGTAAATAAACGTTAGTTTAAGTCTAGCTCCCGTCTGGGTAACTTCATTTACAAAGAATTTTTACAATCTATTTTCTTCCTGTGACTGTCATTTGAAGCTTATTTGTGAATTAAAAATATAAATCATAAAACAGTGCAAAAGAATTTAACAAATAAAAACAACAATCGCTTAAATTATCTATTTTCAGCGTATCTGACTAGATCCTTTCACGAGAAAATGCAATTTAAAAAAATTGTAACCTTACTTCTACAATCTTCATTTTAAACTTAGCCGTACGTTAATAATATAAACAGAATATAAAATATTTTTAAGTCACGTTGACAGACTCCCCCTCCCTTAATATATATATACAGTCGAACCTCGTTAACGTGAATGTCGGGGGTGGGGGCAATTTAGTTCATGCTATCAGTAACTAATCTTCATATTAATTAAACTGATCTTCATTTTGACGGGAATTGTTGAAACAGTTTATGTTAAAGTAGCTCACGTTAACGAGGTTCGACGGTATATATATATATATATATATATATATATATATATATATGTGTGTGTTATGGGAACAAGATAAAAATGCCACAAAATCCTCAGCATTTCGTGAAAACTCGCAGCATAAAAATACTTCCTATACGATATGGTTAAATTGAAGAAAAATTAATAGGGAAACATAGCCAAATCCAATTTAAAAAATTGTAAGTTTATACTTCGACTTCAAATTTTTAATTTCACCTGGGGAGTTCTATACTAAAGTTGTTTAAAAAATATATTAAAATTTTTGTAAATTAAAATTCAGCGCTAAAATAGTGCGTCAAACTATATTTAAATTCTCCTTTTTTCTGTGATATTGAAGATAAAGCTATATATTTTAAAGTTTGTTTAGATGGTAGCATTTTTAACAAAATATTAAACTATTTAAAATTTAGGTACTCTTCCATTTCGCCGGCGCAGGGGATAAAGTCGCCAAAAATGATATAACCGACGCCAAACTGGAACAACTATAGTGTTTTCCCACAGCTGAATTTGGCGATTTACTTTTGGCGATTATGGCTAAATCATAACTCTAAAAATCATAAATGATAAAATCATAAGCTAAATTATAAATCATAAAATCATAAATCCAAAATAATGCAGGCTGCCATATTATATCGCAAACAGTCCAGAACGACACCGTTATTGTTCAAATCGGCGCCAAAGAAAAATCGCCAAATTCAGCTGTGGGAAGATACTATAGTTGTACCATCTTTTAAGCAAAAGGAGTTTTGCCTTATTAATATTTTTTTTTTATCAGTATGCTGTGTGTTGTCGTCATTGTGTTTGGCGAGATTTTCAGCATTATTACATTTTTTTTTATGTGTATACTGTGCGTTGTCACCAATAAAGTCTTCTTGGCGAGATTTGCGCCGGAAAAGTACGAAAATTTATTTTATTGTAAGTTCACAACTACTACAATAACATAGCTGAAATCTGAAATAACTGAAATCTGAAATTTTTGCTCAAAAAACTCTAAAATCGACAAATGAATTCTCACATGTTCTTAGAAGATTTTAAACAAACTTAACAATAATTATACGATAAATTGAGGAGGTTTTCTGGAAATTCTTCTTCTTGGCAGCTTTCGTTTGCTAGAACTGGAACGCTTACGTCTTTTTCCGCTGCTGGAACGTCTTTGTCTCCTGCTTCTGGATCGACTGCGTTGTCGTCTTCCGGAACGCATTTTGGACTTCGATCTACGTCTGCGTCCAGATCTTGAACGGCTTCTGCTACGCGATTTTCTACATCGAGCAGTTTCATTTAACTTGTAATTCCCATTATCCAGCTTCAAAAGCATACCTCTGCTAACCGCATTTTTGAGATATAATTTGATGGTAGTTGTATCAGGCATGTCTCCGCTGTCCTTGTATACGTACAATAAATATTTTTTTATATCTGAGAAAGATGATCCTGTTTTATTACCAAGTTGGCGAATAGCTCTCTTAATGGCAGTTCCGACATTTCCAGGAGGTTTTGATTTTTCAGACATCTTGTTCGCAATTTTCTTTTGATTATTAAATACAAAATATGAGGAACCCAATGATTAGATAGTATTTTGAAAAAATTTTGAACAGTTTTCAATTTTGAAAATCGTATGCTGAAAATCACCACAGAATTACAATCATTATCGAAAATAATTTTTAAAAAATTTCTAGAAAATTGTTTTTTCTCCTCTCGTGGAGCATGTCTCGTAAATATAGAGAAAAGAACCATGGAGCTGCTGTGAATGTAGATAATTTTACCTCATAAGTAGAAAATATTGCAATCCGCGATTGTAATGATCGATAGATGGCGCTTTCTCAACACTGCAGTTGTTAGTAAACATTATAGCCACGTGTGTTCCATTAGTGTTCTTTTTGTTATTCTACTTAATATTCGTACTATAATTTCTCCGCCATTACATTATGGAAAATTGATTGCTTTTGGAAAAAACACTTCAGTTTATTCAAAGTTCGATCGGAAGTAGATTTTTAACTGAAGTTGAACAAATATTAGTTTCAAATCATCTGATTAATTCTTTACTTCCATTAGCCGAAGCAACTGAAATTTTAAATTTGTCATTTGGAAATAAATGGAAGCTCAATTCTGGATTTCTTGATCCTTTGGAGTTAGATTGTAGCACACAACAGTATGTGTTATCTTTTTTACCGTATTTATTCATTTTTATTCAATAAATATATGTGAAACTAAATATCGGCAAGCAATGGCGGCTGTATGGAATTCGAATTAAAGCATGTTTATTGTAATTTCACCTTAGCCCACCAGAGGGCGAGCATTTCATTACAATCGCGGATCCAGTCAGCTTCCAGGAATATTTCTAAATAAAAATATAATAAACTAGCAGGCTTTGCCCTCTTCGCTAGTCATTATATTGAAATGAATTCTCAAAATTTCACTTAATTAATAATTAATATATATATATATATATACGAAATCAGTAAAAATATAAGTTATAGTTCCCACTACGTTCGGTACGATTTTCTTGCTCGCCACATCTCAAATCTGGAACCTCAATGCCTTCCGCAGTGTCTTACCTACGTTTTACTCCCCCTCCCTCGAGGGTAATGTTGAAAGTTTTGCAAAATTCCGTCCCATCAAAGTGCATATTGCGCACACTTAATCAACACTCACACATCAAAATTCACCATTCCAAGCTAATCTGGAGTATATTTAAGCAAAAACATGTTTTTTGCCCCCTTTCTGCCCTAGAGGGTGTGAGAGTGGATAATTTCGGGAAATCCCTTTATAATGCATCTTGCATACACATACGTAATCAGACATAAAAAAAAAAATCGAGATCCTGAGATTATTTGAAGCAGAGTTATGTTTTAAAACGTGTTCCCTTCCCCCCTGCTCTTAAAGCAGGGACGGGGAAGGGAATTTTGCAAAATCTGTTTTACTATGAGTTAAATACGTATAACCGACCCACACATCAAAAATCCCCTTCCTAAGATAATTTAGTGCAGCGTTGCACATGGATACATGTTTTTTATCCCCACCTCCCAAGAACGTTAGGGTGAAATTTCACAAAATCCCTTTGTAGTGTGTGTGTTGAGCACGCGTAACCAACCGACATATCAAAAAATCGCTTTTTTGAGATAATCTGGAACAGAGTTACTCTTACAAACTTGTTTTTGCCCCACCCCGCCCATAAAAGAAGGGAGGGAGAGGGAAATTTCGCAAAATCCCGTTACGAGTGTTGGATACACGTAAACAAGCCACACACTAAAATTTGTGGCCTCAGCTCCTATGGATTTTCCCGAATGAATTTTACCCGCTTGAATGGTCACTATATTTAAAGGAAACTCTTTTCTATATCGCTTTATAAACAAAAGATTAAAATAAAATCCACTGAAATTGCTCAAAAGCTCGCTTCGGGTGTGTGTCACTATTGTATATACATACAATGCCATACCGATGAACTTCCAATTTTGTGCTTATCAGATAACAATTTCGAAACAGACAGTATCGAAAAAACTAAAGTAGCATTTTGAATTTGAATTTTAATTACATATGAACAACACTATATGTACTGTACATAATATTTACTTTCACGTCATTTCCTATATTTATTCGATTTTTCCGGTCGACCATAAAATGACAGCAATTTCACGTCAAATATAATATTACAATATGCTATGAGACAACTAACTTTTTGTGGCTATATGTATTTCATAGTTAGTTAATAGTGGATCGTATATAGAAAAACATATAAATAAATATTTAGCCTGATCGTGATACAGGCTTATTATAGCTCCCCTTGTTGACTTTTGAATTTTTGTCACCATTTTAAACAAAAATACAAAATTTATGAGATTATTGTTTCTGCTTCTTTTTCTTTCTCCCCCCCCCCCAATACTTTATAATTTATTTGTTTATATTTTTTATGTTCTACTTGGCTTAAAGTGGCTGTCGCGAAAGTATACTCCTTGGCGAAAAATGTCCTATCTACTTCAGCATAAAAATTGAAAAAAATACCCAAAGCTCTTTAATATAATGATGTATTGGCTTTCATGCCAAACGTACTAGCCGTGCAAATCTTATATAAATAAAGCAATAAGTTTGTCGGTGGAACACATCCGGGTAGACCACTCCTGTTTTTGATTGGTCTAGATTTAACTACTTTGGTGATGAAAGTTGGCCATATATAATATATATGGAGATTTTTAAGAAACTGGCTGATCGCAGAGCTACACAAATTTGCATGATGGTTCGTTATGATCTGTTCAAGTGCACCTCGAAGCTTGAATTTCGAATTTTGGATTAGATTTTTTAAAATTAATTAAAATACGAAAATAATCAACGAGATATATAAAGTAGAGTAATAAATGGTAACCCTTGAGAAGGTCTAAGATGAGTCATGTGACATGCTCTCCTTGCACCTGCGTATTCGATGGTTCCCTTGGTAACAGCTTATTTTCAGTAAATTTCAATGGCAACGGTTTGGAGATTGTTCTTCGCATAAGTCATAAACGCCAATGTTTTTGTTTATTTTTGTAGTTTAATATTCTTTTGTTCTAAATCATTTTGATTTTAATTTTACTTCTTTTTTATTTCGTGTAGTTGAACTTTAACCGACAAAATGCTTAAAAATAGTTGAAAAATTATTATTTGTTGTTAAATTTAGCTCTTTAAAAGTTTAAATTTTCTTTTATAAACACTTTTAAACTTTGTGGGGAAACGATGAAAAAAAGGTATTTTATTATTTTTTTAAATGTGAAATATGTGTAAAACTATTTTAAAAACAATTTATTTCTGTCATAGGGCTGTCATGTTACCTAATAATAATGATAATTTGTCGAACTGATATTTTAAATGCCAGAATAGCGATAAAGGGCCAAACACAGCAACCTATTCGAGCATGTCACGTGATTCATCTTGAACCACGGAAAGTTAATCCTTCATCCATTGAATCAGCACTCTAATTTATATATCTCGTTGAAAATAATAACCTGGTAATAGATTTAAAATTAGACATTTAAATTTTTAATTGTTGCCAAAAAAAAAAAATAATAACTTTTTTTTTTTTTAGCATAAAATGAAATATGCTTTCACGCGAAAAATAAAAAATTATAAAATACTAAATTTGCTCATGCATATGAAAAAATGACTTCTTTATGACTTTAAAATAAAATAATAATAATCTAGCATAATTCTTCTGAATTTTGTTTCATAACCTATTTTAATGTACCTTAATTTTAGATTTTTTTTTTTTTTTTTTTTTTTTTTTTGTCTAAATAGTATAAAATTAGATATTTTGGTATGAATCGCATTTGACATGAAAGCTAATTCAGCATTATATTAAAGAGCTTCACTTATCCTGGTTAATTTTTAAAATTTGGATGCTGAAATAGATCGGACATTTTTCGCCAAGGACTCTACTTTTGCGAAAGCCACTTTAAGCCAAGTAGCGCATCAAAAATATAAATAAATTGTAAAATATTGAAAAATAGGAAAGAAATAAAAGAAAAGAAAAGAAAGAAACAGAAAAAATAATCGCATAAATTATGAATTTTTGTCTAAAATGGCGATAAAAAATCAAAAGTCGCCAAGGGGAGCCATATTAAGGCTGTACCATGATCAGGTTTACATATTTAATTATTTATTTATTTATCTACATGTATAAAAAATCGTTTTTCCTTGATGAGTGCGTGAATGAGTGATTTATCATCGCCCAGCCCAAACCCTCGGACCTAGAAATATGAAATTTTGTGACAATGTTCCTTCTATTACGTAAACATGCATTAAGAAGCGATTTTACAAAATTCGCTCCTCAAAGGAGGGGGGGGGGAGGGCAAAACGTAATTTCACAAAATCCTTCATATCTCAAACAAAAAAAAAAACAGATATCCGTAAACTTTTTGCCTTAAAATATAGCATTAAAAAACAATTTCTGGAATTTTACAAATTCGGTCCCCAAAAGAGAGGGAAGGTAGCAAAATGTGATTTCACACGCACAAAACGAGATTTCACATAATCCTATATATCTCAAATAAAAAAATAGATGTAACGTGAAATTTTCTCTAAAATATAGCTAATACAAATACCTAAAAACCAATTTCTGGAATTTTAGAAATTCAGCCCCAAAAAAGGGGGGGGGGGGGTGGCAAAACGTAATTTCAAATATTCCTTTATATCTCAAGCAAAGAGAGAAAAAAAAAAGATTTGTGTGAGATTTTTACTCTAAAATATAGATCACACAAATATCTAAAAACCAATATCTGGAATTTTAGAAATTCGTCCTAGGTAGGAAGGGGGGGGGGGGGGGGCTATAGGGCAAAAAAATAGAAATACAGTTAGACCGTTCAAAATTGGTACAGGTAGGTTTTAGGTGCCTGCAAGTCGAATGAGAACATTTTCGATAGTGTAAATCTATTAGGAGGGGGCAGGAAGGGGGGAGCGGAGGGGCAAAAAATAAAAATAGAATTAGATCGTCCAAAATTGATACATGGAGGTTTTTGATACCTAGAAATCGATTGCAGATATTTTTGAATTTGTAAAATCTTTAGTCGAGCCGGGAAGGAGGAGTGAAGGAGCAAAACACTAGAAATAGAGTTAGACCGTTCAAACTTGGCATGTATTGGTTTTTGGGACCTACAAATCGAATGCAGACATTTTCCAAAGGGAAAAATTATTAGGATAGACGGCAAGGGGGGGGGATGTAGAAAGGAGAGTTAGAGCGTTGAAAATTAGTATTATAAGCTTTCAAAGCCTGATAAATCGATTGCGGGTATTTTCAAAAGTGTAGCATTATTACGGGGGCAGGAAGGAAGCGCGGGCGCAGGGGCAAAAAAAAAAAAAAAATCAGATAGAACGTTGGAAATTAGTATTATTAGATTTAAAAGCCCGAGAAAACGATTGCGGTTATTTTTGAAAGTGTAAAATAATTAGGAGGGGCAGGAACGGTGGGCGAAGGAATATGCGCGCCTTGCGTATGTGTATATGTTGCCAGTCCGATTATTCCACCGATGCGAGAAGAATTTTTTTTTCATTTTATATTTACGTTTTTCCCTTACAATAATATAATGATTAATTAAGAGTGTCAAACATAAATGCGCGCGTGCAGCACACAATGGCCTGCGCTGCCAAAGGCAGTGGGAACCCGGTGCGACATTTTTTCCGATCGGATTTTTTTTTTTTTTTTTTTTTTTTTTTTTTTCACGCAATAAAAATTAATGCAATTTTGAGAATTCATTAATTTTAGTGATTCGATTAAAAATGGTGAACAGCGAAGTGGGCTTAGCTTACTAGTAAATGAATAAATAAATAAAAACACTAAGGAAAAGAAATCTATAACATTGAGGGATGTTAAAAAAGATTATGAAACAAAATTTGAGGCAGTATGCTGGATTTTTATTATTATTATTTAATTTTGATAATGACGTCATCTGAAACAAATTTAATATTTATTTTTTTATTTATTTATTTGTGTGAAAATCATAGAATATAAAGGAAGAAGGAGCGTATATGTTTTGGTTTCGGTTTGTAAAATCCAGGAATGCCGGGTATAGGGTTGTAACAATGCTTCAATCTGATTGGTTGGTGACTTGTTGGCGAGATTTTTTAATCTTCTCATCTCTCTGTCAATCAGTCAGCGAGGCAGCACCCACAACAAACAGCGATAAATGTGCCGAGCATGGGTGCCCTACTTTAAGGTTTTGAGTAGCAAGAATAGCTTTCGCTGGCATTTCACTAGAAGGGGTTTGTAAGCATTAGAGTATTAGCGTGCTCCTTCTTCCTTTATTATTATTCTATGGTGAAAATATATTTTATTATATGTCGAAAAATAAATTAACTCGTAAACATATTTGGCAACAATTAAAAATTAAAATAACTAATTTTAAAGTTTTATTACAGAAGAAATATCTGTATTATATAGAAATAATATAGATAACGTTTTGCTTCCTCCCCCTCCCCTTGGGAACTGAATTTCTAAAATTCCAAAAATTGGTTTTTAGGTATTTGTATTAGCAATATTTTAAGGCAAAAATTTTACGGATATCTGTTTTTTCTTTGAGATATAAAGGTATTTGTGAAATTATGTTTTGCCTCCTGCCCCCTATAGGGACCAAATTTCTAAAATTCCAGAAATTGGTTTTTAGGTATTTATGTTAGCTATATTTTTAAGCATAAATTTTACTGATATTTGTTTTTACTTGAGAGATTTCACCTGATTTACATATTTTAAGGTCTCTTGGGTCCAAAAAAGTGTTTTTTGGCAATTGGTCAGTGTGTATGTGTGTGTGTATGTGGAGAATCTTCTGGCTATTATATCTCGGAAACTAATAAAGATAGAACTACAATGAAACAGATTTGGTGTGCAGATGAATTTTCTAAATTTTTGGTGAAAATTGGAAAAACGAAAGTGGGACATCCGAAACCGGTTGGTTGGTTGGTTGGGTTTAACCTCGCACTAGTGCTGCGCAGATGGGCAATCGGCGACGGTCTGGGACACACCCCTAGAGGTGGTCCGGAGACATGCCATCACAATTTTGATCCTCCACGGAAGGGATGGCTCTCCCACTTCGGTGACCCCCAGAGTTATAATTTTTGATGGGAACATGGAGGACATTGCGGCCACGACAGATTTTACGTGCACCAGCCACCATTAGTGTACGCGACGGTCTTTAGCCGGCTCGAGTACCGAACCCGCAATCTTCCAATTACGAGGCTGGCGCTCTACCGACTGGGATACCGCGGCCCCATCCGAAACCGGAAGTGGAGCTGTAAGTCCATATCTCTAAAACGGTTCTAACGATTTTCTTCAAAATTGCCGTATAAACAGTCTATGAGATATCCTTTCGAGCAATATAGTTAGTTAGTTCATGAAAATCGTTAGGCGTCCTGTATAAGTAGCTGAATTTCAGGTCCTGCAAGTGCGTTCCTTTCAAAACGGCTGTATGAATTTTTTTCAAACTTACCATATTAACACTCTTTTAAATATCCTTTTGCATGTAATTATTGTTTTCTGGTCAGCAATTAATTATGCCAAGCTTTGGTAAAAGTCGGTATCTCAAAAACGGCTCTAATGATTTTCTTGAAAATTGTTACATAAAACCATTTTAGATATCCTTTCTCATGCTTTACTTGGTTATTACAGGAAAATTAATAGTCATCATGATCAGATAGATCAGTTTTAGATCGCGGAAATTGGTGTTTCAAAAAATAAATAAATAAATAAATAAATATTTATTTCTACCAATTTTCTTTTCATTTCTTTTTCTTAAAAAAAAAAAAAAAAAAGTCACTGCGTAAACTCTGTTTTATGTTTTTACACGTGTATTAACTTTCTCTTACCGGAAAATTTTTAGGTGTCTATTTCATTAAGTTAATTCTATTTCTTCTGATAACATTATCTCCAAAAAGTGCATGTAATATGTGTTATAGTGGGTAATGGAAGTCGTGTGGTTCTTAAACACCAGATTTTTTTTTCTTTGAGATATGAAGGTTTTTCGTGAAATTATTTTTTGCGCGTGTAGAATCACATTATGCCACGCACTTCTTCTTGTGGACCGAATTTCCAAAATTCCAGAAATTGATTTTTAGGTATTTGTGTTAGCTATGTTTTAAAGCAAAAATTTTATGAATATCTGTGTTTTTCTTTGAGATATGAAGGTTTTTGCGAAATCACGTTTTGCCTCCTCCTCCTCCCCTTTAGGGTGTGAATTTCGCAAAATCTCTTCTAATAGGGTACGCTTTCACAATATGTTCTATAATCTGACCCAGTTTCGAGTCAGTGGCTCCAACAGATTTCGCTGTGTATTGATGAGTCAGTCAGTCAGTGAGTGAGTGGAAGTACTCTTTTATATGTATAGATTTGCATGATTAGAAGATATCAGAAAGTTTCATTGGACAAATTATATCCCCTAAAATAAAAAGTAAATTTTAACCGCTAGGAATCATGAATGAGTGAAAGATACCTACACTGAGGATAACTGGGTTGATGGTCAGGTGAATTACACTTTGATAAAAGCAGGAGGGACAAAAAATACGTTTGAAAATATGCTAAGCGTTTGAAAATATTGTTACGAAAACTTGTCGACATCCTTGTGTGAGAAAAAGGTTCATAAAGAAACAGGCATGTTCTAGTCGATGAATGGTGAAGTCGACGTTTTATTCAACTTCTCAAAGCAGTATGAAAAAACAATTGTGATTACAATAAATATTATCGAAATAGTCCAATGGTACAGTTATTTCCTAAAGTATTCTAGTAGCAGTCAATGAAGCTGCCACGTGCACTGCAAAAATCACTATTCGACGAATGTTCTCGAACAGCATAAAAAAAACAGTCACTTGTTCAACAAGAGAAAAGACAATAACATCACACTGTCCAGAGCAGAAATTACCACTAGCTGACAAAGTTCAGTCGCTTAATAGTAGAGCACAAACTCCAAAGTGCAGTGACGTACACAAGGGAGTTCCAGGGGGTCCGGGGACCCTCCCCCCCCACACACACACACATCGCCCTTGATTTTTTTTTTTTTTTTATGATTGATTATGATCCTATGTACGTAAAATAATTCCAAACAAAGATAACAATAATTTCAGTTCTAATATATGAAAAAAAAAAAAAAAATTACCTTTTTCTTCCCCTTTAAAACCGAACTGCATACGAACATAAAACACCCTCTTATTCTTAGAACTGAACTTTTATTATATTATATAGATTTATTATATTTTAAAAATTGTTGATATCTTCTTTCCTAACCATAACATCATTTTTCACAGATTTGATTAAAGAAAAATAAAATAAAGCATGACGTCAAATTCTTTGTTAAATCATTGTTTTACTTGTTAATTATGATTAACAATGATTTTTACCAATCATTATTAATAACCTAAGTTAAAGTTCCCGCTGTGTTCGATAGAAGTTTTTTCCGCTCGCAACGTGTGGAATCCGGGTTTCCACTGTTCCAACTTACCCACTTCTTACTTCTTCCCCAGCGGATAAGTTCGAAGTTTTGCGAAATTCTGCAGATCCCATAAATTTCCCAAGCCAAATTTAGCGCTAAAAGGAGTGTCACGAATTTGCCCTTCGTAACACATCCCCCCCCCCCCCCAGAAAAAATAATAATAATAATAATAAATAAATAAAAATAAATAAATAAATAAATAAATAAAATAGCAGATCACAAAAAATCAAAAACATGTTTTGGAAATATCTTAAAGAAGACGCATGGTTGTTTTTAATATCTTTATTCCATTTTTGGTAGAGTTTTACTCAAAAATCCAGAATTTGCAAAATTTCCCGCCAAAAAAATCGATTTTCTCCCTCCCTCTCCTTTAAAATCAAAATTTGCTGAATCGCAGATAATGTTTTATTTGTACTCATGTTTTGTCTCCTCATGTGCAATTTCTTCTCTGTGAAGTAATTTAGAGCCGAATTATATTTACAAAGGTGTTTTTACCTTCTGTCCCCCTCGAGGAGGGAACGGGGATAATTTCGATAAATTTCATTACTTTAGGTGTGGAATACATATGAACAATCCAAGCACCAAAATTCGTGACCGCAGCTCCCATAGATTCCCTCAGGACAAATTTAGCGCTAAAATGGATGCCCAGGGGCGTGTTCAGTAGAGCGCCCGATCCACGACCGGTCGAAAGATTCCGAGCCAAAGCGTTCAGTGGTGTCGACCGATCCAGAGTTACATCGTTCAGTGGAATGGACCGATCTCGACCGGTCGTGGATCAGAAAGCCCAGAAAAATTTCTTGATCCATTGGGTCACGTGATGGATCAAATGCGCAATAGGTTGAAAATCAGGCTCTGATTGACATTACGCAGTGAAAACCTGAATAATGAACTGACAATTTTTGACAATGATTGTTTATTTGTTTGATTAGCTGAGGATTAATACAGATGTACCTATTTATATGCATTGTTTGTGCTGTAGAAAATAAGGTAAGTAATTCCATAAAATGCTAAACTATATTATGTTTATTTATTTATTGTGTAAAAAAGATTTTTTACGTAATAACGATTTTCGATACGTAATTTTTTTTATTGATGAACGTAACATTCAAACATAAAATTAAAACAAAAATTTACACAATTTTAATTGAAACAAAAAAAAAAAAAATATTTTTTTTTAATTCGGACGCTATCATATTTTGTTAATTTAATATATAAAAATAAGCTGGGAAAAATTATATTTCTTTTTTTTTTCAGACAAAGCTTTTCATTCATGCGATTGTTTCTTGTTTACAAATAGAAAAGTTTGTAAACGATTGTATTTTTTACCTTTAAAACAATAAGTTAACTATAAGTAAATAAATTAAAATCCTTCCACATATTTTTAATTTAGGTAAAAATAAGTTTAAGATGTCAATTATTAAATTTAATAAACAAAACAGACTGTAAAAAAAGTAGCTATAAAATTATGCAGTGTTGTTTACATTGCTAGTTTATTTTAATATTCAGTCGGTAATAAGAGAAAAACTCTTTATATTGATTCATAAATCGAAGAAGAAAATAAGATTATTTTTTATATAAATCCATTATATTAACTGAACAGCATATTTCATATTTTATATAATTTATTTATTTATTTATTTTTATTTTTTTCAAAAACGTTTTTGTTGTACATTTCTGTTCATAATAAAATTCGAAGAGAAAGAAAGGTGTTTTAAGTGCTCATTTAAGATAAATCTACTCTGCTCCTTTAAAAATAAATGCAACGTAACATTCTTAACATTTTCATGATTAAAATTTATACGTGAATTTAGAATAATCATAACCAAAGTAATGTATATTAGTAATTTGTCAGTACAATCAATTAATAGCTTCTTATTTTTTGTTAGCAGAGTACAGAATTCTACATTAATAAGAAAGAAGTAAAACTGTTATTACATAAAAGATCTTTCTTTCTTTTTTTCTTTTCTTTTTTTTTTTTTTTTAAGAAAAAACGTAATATAGTTTAGCATTTTATGGAATTACGTATTAAAAGTCCAGACAAAATAAACAACAGAAATACAATAAATAACCTGCTAATACAGGTCAAATTAGATAGATGGCGCTGCTCCTATCACGTCAAAATTGTTCCAAAGCGTTCAGTAGATTCCTGGCCCGATCCAAGACCGGTCCAGGATCAGTGACGTCGTCGCCCGGTCGAATTGATCCATCTCGGGCGCTCTACTGAACACGCTCCAGATTTTGCCCCCTCGTACCCCCCCCCCCCCAAAAAAAAAAAAATAATAATAATAATAAAAATAATAAATAATTAAAAATAAAAATAAAAATAAAAATCACAAAAAAAAAAAAAAAAAAAATGTGTTTTTGGAAATATTCTAAGGAAGTCGCATAGCATTTTTCAACATCTTTGTTCCACATTTGGTAGAGTTCTACTGAAAAATCCGAAATTAGCGAAATGTCCTGCCAGAAATCTTTTTTCCCCCTCCCTCCCCTTAAAAACCGAAAATTCCTAAATCACAGATAATATTTTATTTGTACTTATGTCTAGTCTCCCCATGTGCAATTTCTTTACTGAGAAGTAATTTAGAGCCGAGTTATGCTTACAAACGTTTTTTTTTTTTTTTTTTACATTTGCCCCCCCCCCCCCTCAATGGGGAACGAAGGAGAATTTCGAAAAAGTTGATAGATATATTTTTAAGTTGGATAAAGATCTAAATTTTTGCCAAGCGGCGTTGAATTCCATCCAACCGTTCTCACGTGATACCCGGACAAAAGTAGCGTTACAGACATACAGATACGATGACACACACACAGACAAAATTTTCTTAAGTCATTTTTAGCTTTCATGGTGTGTGAAACGTAAAGATATCGCAAAAAAAATTTTATCCTGACAAATTTACGGACAAATGTCTGATTTTATTAACATAAGTTTAATAGTAGTACCTTTAAATGCTCTATGAATATAAATACAATATTTTAATGGATTATTGAGGGGTCGGTGTACCTCTACACACCAAAATGTATGTGACGTAAAACCGTTCCAAAACAATTCTCAACTCATATTTAAAGTATTTTCTAAATATCCAAATACAGATCTTTTATCTTCCATATTAAGCGGTGTCACTCTAGATTATTTTATTAGAAATAAAAGAAGAGAAAAAAAAATTATTAGAATGCTTTTATAGAGTGCCCTAAAAAGTGGAAAATAAGGAAAATTTTAGAAAATTGTGATCAGCTTGAAGAAAAAAAATAACATTTGAAAATAATTCAAAGTCGAGCAGTTTCTTTTTGTTTCAGGAGCAAACTTTTCCTTTGCCAACTTTGAATGTTTTTAAATTTTATTTATTTATTTATTTTTATTTTATTTATTTATTTATTTATTTATTTTCAAGCTGATCACAATTTTGGGGTACTTTTAATAAAGCATTCTATTTTTTTTTTTTTTTTTTTTTTTTTAATTTTTAGTTTTTTTAGTTATGTAACTTTGGTTACATAACTAAGAAGCTAACTTAGTTATGTAACTTTAGGGTCATTTAAAAATTCTAGAGCTTTTTTGAAAATTTAAAAGCGTTTCTAGATGGTTCCGTGAAATTTCTAGAAGGTTCCAGGATGCTCTTAGAAATTTTTATGAATATTCCAGAAGATTCCACGAGATTCCTAGAAAGTTCCATGAAGTTTTTAAATATTTCCAGAAGGTTACATAAAGTTTCTTCGCTAAATTCATTTTAAAGAACTTTGATGAGAGATAAACAAACAGACAGAATAGATAACCCGATTTAATATAAAAAGCATTCTAAAAGTGAAAAACCTAAAAATTACATAGTACTTTGGTGTTTTATCATGATAAATTAATAACTACCTTTAAATATTTAATAATAACAAGTACTAATAAAATTAATGTAAATTTATAGTTGAAGCAATGGGAAGAAAAATATAGTCATTCACTTTTGTAATTATTTATTTGTAAATGCGTAAATACATAATATGGAGCTACTATTGAAGAAACGGAGCTGAATGTTGATGGAGAAAATGGGAAGAAGATGCTCAAGATGAAAGACGAGGAAAGATATGACAATTATCCAGCATGGAAGGAGAAGGATATCAATAGATGTAAAATAGAAATAAAAAATAAAAGTCACATTTCAGGTAAATATAAAAGTCAAGTCCGGGTAAATAAGTCACAAATATCAGGATTTAGATGCTGATGATGTTAAGGCACCTTGAAGTCTGCAATCAGGAAAACAATCAGAAAATAGCGACATTATTTTCTCTTTTTAAAGACAGTTTTCTTCAGTCTGAAAGAATGACAACCTAAAAAACAATAAAATATAATATTAATTTGATAATTATTTCTTCACACTGTTCGATATTGAAGAATACTAATTCAAATTTATTAAATAAGGAATAAAGGAAATTTAATCAATTGCACAAATTTAACTAGATTTTTGTCAATTATATAAGATGTAATTTTAACGGTCTGAGAAGAATTTTATATAAATGATCTTTAAAAACTTTTGTTTTATTAAAGGCGCATATTTTTCTTAGAAGTCTTTTAGCAAATTCACACATATATATATATATTAGTAATTTTTTATATGATATCACATATAACTGTCTAACAAACAACTAATTATTTATTACTTTGCTGCCATAATTGCCTTTCATAAAGATATAGCAGTTTTCGGGGGAAATTTTATTTTATTTTATTTTTTTTATCATTTTTTTAGTTTTTTAATATTTTTTGCTTTGTATAATGCTTCCTTTCCACATGTAATTATTTATTGATACCTCATTAATGTAGGATCCGACTTATGTGGGCTTTTAAAACACAAAGTACTAATTCAATTAATTACTAATCATTTAAAATTTAATAGGAAATTAAGGTATTATATACAAATATTTACAGAAAACATTAATATGAATTCAAGTTGTACTGCTCAAATGTTCGTTTAACATAATTCGTGGCACAAATAAATCACTTATAAGTTCGCTTTTCAGTTACTTCAAAACAAAAGTACGCGGTCTTGCATCATGCTCCGGCACTGGTAAACGTCGTCTAAACAAGCGATACACTCGTCAAATGTGCATGCCTTGTCATCCGTCCATCGACTGAACTTCTCTTTCCCAACGCTCTTAGCAGACGTGCGTTCCGGAAGCAGCGCCCGTCTACGTCACAGTTGCATCTTTCCGCTAATATTCTGCGCTCTCCGTCACATCGCTACGGGAAACTCAGCTGTTTTGGAGTTACAGGGTACGGCAAAGGAAAACTGGGTAGCTTTGGATTCCAATGTTAGGGGAAGTAAGGACTTGCCACCACATTTTCGGCCATCCTGCGTCGACTGGTCCTCCAGGCGGCCACACTGAAAAATACAAAAGAAACAAAAACACAAAAGCAACACAAAATAATAACAATCTTATTTACAGTTTATATACAAATCTTCATATTTTTTGCTTTTAAACTAAGTGATCCCACGGTTGAGGATCTTAGCATGAGTAGATGTGCAACGGGAGCCTTCATGGCATCCATTATTAATCATATCATAAATATTTTAATTTTTAATTTTCACTGTTTTATAATTATAAAAGTACATCACTTTTGGTTTAATGGCAACTTGGTCGCCTATTGTGCCAGTTTTTGGTTGTTGTCTACTCAATTTATATTTTGCTTTATTTTTCCTTTTAACTTTGGAAAATTGTTCTTTGTCATGTGTACGCAAATCTTTACTTTGGGACTCAAAGTTATTTTGGGACTCGAACTCGAGAACCTCTAATTGATCATTTTCAGTTTTAGTGTCTTTTAAGGCCTCTGCAGCATCTTGTTCGGTCAAAAAGTCTATGATAGCAGTTTTATATGCAGGGGAAAATTCTAACTGTATTTGCACAGCTTTGGGAAATAATGCAGGTATTTCGTTAATTGTGGTCTTCAATGGGAGTGATGGAATAAATAATTTTCTCAAATTTTCACTGGCAGTCTCTTCTTTTGGGGTATTCAGTCTTTTACACTCAATGGAATCTATCGTCACTGGCTTTTTTCTCAATTTCTTTCTTTTAAGGAGTTTGGAATTTTCGTCAACTTTTTCTTTTAACTCTTTCAACTCTTCGGCTAACTGTGAAACTTTTTCAAGTAGGATTCATTTTTCATCTTTCTTTGAAGAAGTGTTTTCTTGATTTAGCGACTTCATTCGAGAAACATTCGTCTGACTTCGTCCCTTTCGTCGAGGCTCCTCTTCTTTCTCACTATCATCATCTATTTGGAAAATACTCGTCTGACTTTGTTTCTTTCGTCGAGGCTCCTCCTCTTCCTCACTGTCATCGTCTACACTATTATCGTCCTCTAAAAGCATCTTCTTATCGTCATCACTTTCGTCGTTCTCGTCGTCGTCGTCATTTTCACTTACGGCTTTTTCGGAAGATTCTAATGCTTTTTTTGACAGCATAACAGATTGAGGGGTTTTAATTTCACATTTTTCAACACTAATTAATGTTTCATTTATTTCTGAGGATTTCTCAACAATTTTATTTTTACAGTTAGTGGGGGCATCAATAGCAACATTCGTCTTAATTTCTTTTTGATATGCATTTACTGGAAGTACTGTTACTAAATTTACTTCATGTGCACTAGATTTATTTTTCATAAAGATACCTTTTTCATTAATCGTCGTTTCACTTAACATTAACACATTCATACTGATTATCATATCATATGGTATTACATCATTGTTTACAACATAAATATTAGTTTTATTTTCAAATTCATCAACTTTAAGATCAGCATCAAATGAACCTAACGGCTTTATGGAACTTTTCCCGATCCCCTTCAAAGTAGTACTCATAGGATTTAATTTATTAATATTCAATTTCTTAAATGCATTTTTGCGCAACAGTGTTGCTTCACTTCCCGTATCGATTATGCCTGTGAAATTCACATTGTTTATTTGTATAATTTTATTCATATTTTGATTTACGCCAATATACAATGCTTCAACTTCGGGTTTTGAACCTAGACATTCCGAACTTTTATGCCCAAATTGCTTGCATGAAAAACACTTCAGCTTTGTGGGGGCAGTCCTTGGATAAGTGGTTTTTATCGCCACAGCTATAACAAAATTTGTTTACTTCACTTTTAGGACTAAATTTTTCATATACATTATATTGTACAGTTTTCAATTTTGCATTATCTACTTTATCAAATCTAGATTTATTTTTCTCATTATCTTTTTTAAATGCTTCATATAATTTAATTTTTTCTTTAAAATCATGTAAATTTCTAGCCCCGTACAACATAATCTTATGTTCTGATCTATCATTAATTCCTTGGATCACATAGTGCATTAATGCGGCATTATCAATGTGCCCGTTTTTACACAGCTCACGCATTTTAAAATAATATTCCGTAACTGATTCATTGCCTCTTATTTTCCTTTTACTTAATATATCATGTAATGAGGCAGAGTTAATTTCAAACTGAAACTCATCGATGAGTGCCTTTTTTAATTTTTTATATGTAAGTAGCGTTTTTTCAGATCTAATAAACAGCAGAGCATTTCCGCTCAAAGATCGTTTACAAAAAATAATTTTCTGCAGCTCATTAAGATTAAACATTTCGGAAATTTCCTCAAATTCAGTAAACCATTCAATAATATTTTCATGCGGCTCACCGCTAAATTTGGAAATATTATTTTCAAAATCGTTAAATGATATTACTGCACCATGTGTTCCAACATTCTTACTATTTCTACAATTAATTGTACTTTTTTTAACTTTATCAATAATATTATTATCATCATTATCATTATGACATTACACTGAGGAGTCAATTTTCTCGACGTCATTATCACTGCTAAATTCATTCTCAGAATTATCATCATCCAAATCGTTGTCGGAGTTTTCCTCTTTGAGTAATTCAATATCATTTAGTTTTAATAATAACCTGTCACGTATTTCTTCTTTATTCCCATCAAAAGAGACATTTAACAAATTACTGTTCATTATTAATTCATTCAATGAGAAACTATCATTGATAAACTTCTGTTTCTGAATATAATCGTCATCATCAACGGCAAAATTAAATCCTGTAATTTTTTTTATTCTGCATCTGTTTTTGCTATCACCTTCGTCATTAAAGAGAAACCGATGCAGAATTTTAATTTTATTATATTTCTCCGTCCCCAGTGCAACACCAATTTTAGGAATGTCCCCTAATGAGACCATCATGCAACAAAACAAAATTTACGTACCTTCGAAGAACAGAAATAATGGCAAATGCAGATTTCTTGTTCAAACCTCTATCCAGACGATTCGTAGCTGTTCCGTAGAATCCATAGCCACTTCGTAGCTCTAATTTAAGTAGATTTCATTGGCGTGTAAATTTCTGTCGATCATGAAGCATCACTACGCACTTTAAAAATTATTCATCCAATGTGAATCTCAGACCAGGCGTAATATTCTGTATTGTAATCACTATTCATAGCATGATTAAGCATGTGAAGAAATTCCAACACAGTTTTAAAATAGTCTATTAAAAGTTCATTTTAATTGAAGTTCAGTCTATGTTTTAAGAACAGTTTATGTCTATCAAAATTTACGTTCCATCAAAATTTATGTTAAATAAAAATTAACGTTCCATCAAAATTGACGTTCTATCCCACTTCTGACATTTATGTAGGATCCGACTTATGTGGGCTTTTAAAACACAAAGTACTAATTCAATTAATTACTAATCATTTAAAATTTAATAGGAAATTAAGGTATTATATACAAATATTTACAGAAAACGTTAATATGAATTCAAGTTGTATTGCTCAAATGTTCGTTTAACATAATTCGTGGCACAAATAAATCACTTATAAGTTCGCTTTTCAGTTACTTCAAAACAAAAGTACGCGGTCTTGCATCACGCTCCGGCACTGGTAAACGTCGTCTAAACAAGCGATACACTCGTCAAATGTGCATGCCTTGTCATCCGTCCATCGACTGAACTTCTCTTTCCCAACGCTATTAGCAGACGTGCGTTCCGGAAGCAGCGACGTCTACGTCACAGTTGCATCTTTCCGCTAATATTCTGCGCTCTCCGTCACATCGCTAAGGGAAACTCAGCTGTTTTGGAGTTTCTAGGTACGGCAAAGGAAAACTGGGGGCGCATTCGAAAGTATTTCCCGGTCACTTCCCGAGTTGGGAAATGACGTCACGTTGGAAGTTCGGAAAATCATCGGGTTATTAGTACTTCCGAACACATTTCATCTTCCCGGGAAACAAAAATATAAACAAACATGGCGGAGCATAGAAGAAAATATATATTTTGAAAAATAACCTCAAAATTTAGAAAAATAACCTCAATATTTAGAAAAATAACCATTCACTAATTCAAATTGCGCTAAAATGAGCACCGACGAAGCATTCAATCCACGTGTGTTGTGTCACGTGATTCAATTTCCCACACTTCCCAACAAAATATTTCGGGAAGTTCGGGACAAGTCTGGTCGACCGGTCAAAAGCTTTCAAACACCATTTGCAACTGACCAGGCTTCCCGGGAAGTACTTTCGAACAACTTTTCTTCTTCCCGGTCGACCGGGCTTCCCGGGAAATACTTTCGAATGCGCCCTGGGTAGCTTTGGATTCCAATGTTAGGGGAAGTAAGGGCTTGCCACCACATTAATTCATGTCTTCCTTCCTGGTGTTTGATCATTATAATGATGAATGGTGATTATTTACTGCTGCGAACCTTTATTTAGCCCTAATTTTTCTGTGCTTAATCCTGTAATTTCATTCTAACGAGTTGTTTTTCTTTAAGTCTTCACAGATTACCATTTCATATATGACAATTCATATGGTAGGGTAGGTAGATCATATTCATGTGATATATTTTTCAGTCATTAAACATGATAGCCTAAATTGCATCGAGACATGGGCCTCATATTAGTTTCGTAAAATATTATACACATTTTGTTATTAGTTTTATGAAAGATTTTTATTTGAATTTGTACATAGTATACACTACTACTATTTCAAAATATACAAGCAATATATTTCGGGAAAAAGCTTTAGTATTTTATTACATAATAATGCGAACTGATATAAATTTTTTCTAATTAAATTATTTATATAAATATCACTATATTATGCATTTTAATGTGTTCGGGGACAAAGATGTCGATCCACTTGCTGAAACACAGCGTAATGTCACTTCCAAGTTCGAAATAAACTAAAACACAACGCAGAAACTAAAAGGCCATACATTTTGTACACTAAAAGCTATTCAATCAGCTAAAGTGTACTCTCCTCCTTTTTGAGTTATTAAAGTTTACTTTCGTAGGTTCCTCCTAGGTATCTACAGTACCATTTTTTTTTTTTTTTTTAATCAAAACTCCCTATTAGATTGATAGAAAAAGAAAATAAAAAGCTATGAAGACACATAGCAAAATATCGAAGCAAATTGTAAAAGATTTTTTTTTTTTTTTTTTTTTTTAAGACCACGTCTCCTGAAAAAAAAAAAAACTGGTTTCACAGGGTGGTGACAGGCCAAAATTTTCCCATGATTCTTTCACCTGTATTTTTCTTTCGGAATCTTTAATAGTAAGTTTTCACGATTACTTAAGTAAAAAGTTATCATGTAAATATACTGGTGGAAAAAACAGGGAAAAAGGCATGTCTGTAACCATCCTGTTTCATAATATATATTTGTTTCCATATTGTTTACGTAGTAAAAAGCTACCAAAGGCAAATTATTGGCTATAACTATTTAATAATTGTAACATATTCGCTAATTTATAATTTAAATAAATTTTTTCAGTACTGGTGCTTTTATAGCAAAGATTCTAAACTTAAATTCTAATTAGCGAAATGGTAATATATATATTATTTTTCGTTGTACTATTCATTTGAAAAACATTTTTTTAATTGAAATAAAACGTTTTAATAATTTAACAGAACATTTATTTTTATGTATAGAAAATAAAAAAAAAAATAAAAGCAGACGATCAGCATTAAATATTTCGGAGTAGGAAAATTCCGGACCAGACTAATTATGTAGATTTTCGCACGATCAACCCCATGGGTAAGTTCCGGATCAAAATTTACCTATGCGTTTCCACTCTACTCTTGTAAACTGAGGGGTGTTTCACAAATAAAAATTAAATCGGTAACGATTGTCATAAGTGATTTAACAATTTATATTGCTTAGTATTGTGTTCATAATTATAGTTTCAAAAATTACTAATCCATATTAGTGAGATTATCGAATTACTGTTGTACATTAAAATTAAAACTAAGTGCTATAATTTTCCAAAAGAACTGGAAATACATTTTTAAAGAGTAAATCATCAAACAGATATTTAAAATGTAGACATATTTTAGTTTAATATTAATCTGGACATATTTAAAATTTTAAATTGTTTAAAAAAAAAAAAGAAAGAAAGAAAAAAGCCTGAATTAAATTAAATATTATTACCTTCTCCTATTCATATGACAGTAGATAAACTTTTGTTTTCGCGTCAAATTTTCGAAATGGAGTTTTAGCTATAATTACACGTTCTGAGATTCCATAAATCCGAAAATCAGGTTTTTGACGGTTGGTTTGTGTGTTTGTCTGGGAAATTTTTAAGATTAAATAATGAAATAAATATACAAATTAGTCTGAACATATTTAAAATTTTAAATAGTTAAAAAAATCAAATAATAGCAAACACTTTCATTAAAAGATTAAGATAGAAAATAAATATATAGTTAAAAAAAAAAAAAAAAAAAAGCTTGAATTAAATTACCCATTTATATGGGTAAGAGATAAATAAATAAATAAATAAATAATAATAAGTAATAAATAAATAAAATAAATAATAAGTACAAAACTTTGAAACAACGCCATACAATGCAAACTATAAACAATTGTTTTGGTTGAAAGAAAATACGGCTCTTCGTCAGACGAACAAAGTAGTTACATTCTGCAAACATAGCGATAACGCACAAACTACACAAACACCTAGTTTGTTCATGCCTACATTTTTCGCCTGACGAAGAGTCGTGTATTCTTTCGATCAGAAACAATTGTTGTCAGGTCTTACATTAGTTGGTGTTGTTTCAAAGTTCTGTACTTATTACTTTTAAATGCCAGTTCTGTAGTGTTTTTTATAAATAAAATAAATCACTATTTTCATTCCGGTACCCGATTACCTTAGTTAATGAAAGTACTGTATTCTCTCCAAAAATTTGATATCGAGTTTTCACCGTATTTACATGTTTTAAGGTCTCCTGAGTCCAAAAAGCTAGTGTTTTGGCAATTATTCAGTGTGTGTGTGTGTAGGGAACCTCCTAGCTATCATATTCCCGAAACTATTAAAGATAAAACTACGAAACTTCAGAATTGAGACAGGTTTAGTGTACAAATGAATTTTCCAAATTTTGGTGAAAATTGGATAACTTGAAGTGGAACATCGGAAACCGTAGGTAGGACCGTGAGTCTGTTTCTGAAAAATGGCTCTAATGATTTTCTTCAAAGTTGCTATATAAACACTCAATTAGATGTCTCTCGAATTATATTAGTTGGTTAATTTAGGAAAATGGATAGGTATCCAAATAGCTCAATTTCAGGTTTCGCAAGTGCGTTTCTTTAAAAACGGCTGTACAATTTTTTTTTTCAAACTTGCCATATTAACTCCCTTTTAAATATTCTTTTGTATGTAATTATTGTTTTCCGGTCAATAGTTGTATATGCCTGCCAAGTTTTGGTAAAAGTTAGTATCTCAAAAACGGCTCTAACGATTTTCTTGAAAATTAGTACACAAATCAATTTTAGATATCCTTTTTCATATATTATTTGGTTATTACAGGAAAATTAAGTCATCCCGATTTGGTAGATCAGTTTTAGATCTCGTAAATTGGTGTTTTACAAAATATCTACCATCCCCCCCCCCTTATTTTTTAACTCGCTATGTAAACTCTATTTTATACGTCTTTAAACGTGTATCAAGTTTCTCTTACCGGAAAATTTTTAGATGTCTACTTCGTTATGTCACTTTTACGCCTTCTAAACACATTATCTCCAAAAAATACATATAATACGTGTAATAATGAGTAATAGAAGATGTGTGGTTGTTTCACATCAGATTTTTTTTTTTTTTTTTTTTTTTTTTAATATTGTTTTATAAATAGAAACTAAACTACTATGTTGTGGCCACCACAAGGCTTTCTCTATATTTTTCTATACAAATTCACTCAGTTAAAATAAAAAATAAATAAAAATAAAAAATACGATTTTTTTTTCAGTTTTCTTTTTGTTAAAAGTAAAAAAAATCGATAACTTTGTTTTAAATTATCACATATTTCAACCATTCGTTTTAAAGGTGTTGACGAAACCTTTCGAAAGATACCCATGGAGGGGGGGGGGGACGATGCCCCACATGCACAATTTTTTTTCCTAATTAACTACTACTATCAATAATTCATATTAATTTTACACTCATAGGCTAAGAATAACTCTCATTATGTACATTTATACGAAATTTTGTCCTATACTGCCATGTTAAAAATAGAAAAAATACGATCACAGCGCCACCCGTTGAGCGATTGATCCCCAAATCTAATCAGCACCAGTTTATGTCAGGGGCCAGCTAAATACCAAGTTTAGTTAAATTTCGTAAAAAAAAAAAAAAAAAAAAAAAAAAAAAAAAAAAAAAAGTTTTTTTTTTTTTTCGTTAAAAGTAAAAACAAAAATCGATAACTTTGTTTCAAATTATCACAGATTTATAGTTCAACCATTCGTTTTAAAGGTATTGACAAGACCTTTCGAAAGATACCCATCTTGAAAATTTACTCCTCTCGAGGGGGTACTTCCCCCCCCCCGGGGTGGTGGCGAGGCTCCTACACATACAAAATATTTTTCCCAGTTGACTATCTCTATTATAAATAATTCTTGTAAATTTCAGAATGATTACTAAAAAATAATTCTATTTATGCACATTTATACAAAATTTTGTCCTATATCACCATGTTAAAAATTTAGAAAAAGCGGGCTGGCAACGCAACCTCTAAAACAATTTTTACCAAAAGTTGATAGGCACTAATTTATGTCAAGGTGCAACTATATACCAACTTGTATGAAATTATGTGCAGTAGTTCCTGAGATACAGTTGCCACGAAATTTTGTCACACACACACAGACAGACTGACAGACAGACAGACATTTTCTAAAAATGGTCAAATCGTGTTCTACAGCTCTCAAAACGTGTAAATCCATCAAAAACCCGAGGTCGAAAATTTTTACGAATCCAATACTTTCTTCTATTGAATATAGAAGAAAGTAAAAAGAATTATTTAAATCGTACAAACCACTTAAGGCCCTCTACTGCCATCGATAGCAAAAAATATATTGCGCTCTATCTCCACCAACACTATGTCTAATCAGAGTTTCCACTGTTTTCGGCAGCATCTTACGAACCAGGCAATTCAACTTGAGTGTTTATTGTACTGTAGGTGGCCCTCTTAGGCTCCAATTTTCCCTGTTTACTGGTAGAATATATCTCATATTCTGCAGTGTATAACTGCATAAATTTTAATTTGAGTACATAAATCGACAAGTGGCGCTGCTACATTGAAATTATTTGGTATATTTCAAGGCTGTATTTCAGCTTCTACTGTGTATAACTGCACCAGTTTTAAATTAAGTGTACATAGACCGACAGTCAATGCTGTTATGTTGCAATTTGCCTTGATTTTGAGAAGGCTATATCTCAGATTCTACAGTGTAAAACTGCACCAGTTTTACACTGGTGTATATCGGCCGACAAGTGAAGTTATCTGAATGCTATCTTAAATTTTTCTCATTTATTTGAATTTTGTGTGTTATTTTTCTCAGTAAATAAGAGCACAACTTTTAATCTGTATGTATTCAGATGGATTATTTTTCTGCTATATTACTCATACTTTTTTTATATCTTGTTCGGCTATTTCTGTTTTAGAGTTGATTTTGGAATTAGAAGCATAAAAATACGGCATTGTTTAAATAAACTGTAATATAAGCATTTCTCTCTTAATAATATTTTGCAGTGTATATTTTAAATTCTTGTTTTATAACTGTATTCTTATTTCATAGTAAAATGTTAATAAATCTATTGAAATTTATGTGTTTTAATTGTTGATCGTATACATATGTTTATAAGAATAATATATCTTTAATGTATCACATATAAATAGCGTTGCACTTATATTTTATATTATTTACACTTTATTATTAATGCTGCAATTGAGTTCTATGAAATCTGACAAGCAAACATTCATTTGGGGAGGATGGAGTTGCAGGTCAGGAGAGGAGTCATTTGAAAGAGGATGTTGAGAAGAGTATACTGTACAAATTTTACCTGCTATGGCCCACTGGGAGAGGAACAGGACCTCTTCAAAACAAATTATTTTTCTTTTTCCTGTAGTCACAGAGGTCAAAGTGCCCGATATTTAAAATCACTCTCCCACCACTATTCTTAAGATATAAACTTGATAACTTTCTTGATAACGTTCTTGAAAATCTGGGGAACAAAAATATAAGGAATGTGTTAGCTTACGAATGGTGACGGGATAGTGAATTAAAAACATAGGAGACTTCGACCCCTGGCAGTTATGGATGCTCGCAGCGTCGTTCATGCCCTAAAACTGAAGTATGGTTCAGCAGAGAAGGACATGAATGTTGAAGAGAACGCATTGTTTGATCATATCGTTGGTATCATTGAGAATCGATTAGAAATAATAGAAGAGGTAAAAACGCTTGGCTTTGGTGGTGATGATGGGATTGACATGGAAATGAACTTTGGCGATGAAGACGATTCGGATACGGAGATCGAAGAAGAGGAAGAGGAAGGACTGGTTGCAACTACACCAGAAGTGCTTCATTCATCACAAGCATCAACATCAGATTCAGATTATGAAGGATCTCCTGTTAAAACAAGAAATATTTTGGATGATGATTACAAGGAGGCTGCTTGGAAATTCCTTACTGAAAACGATGATGGCACTCTACGCAACGTTAATGGAAAGGCCAGTACGGTTATGAATCGGTTCCGAAGAATTAAAAACATGAACATTCTTTATAAGTATGGGAAGTCTAGAGACAAGCCAACGATGAAGAAGGTCAATGATGCAGTACTCAACATATTTAGAGAAAAAGTTCAAGAATGTGCTGTAATTCATGATCGCAACCTTCGTCTTTGGGCCTTGCAGATTAAAGAAAATATGGAACCTCAACATCTACATCTTAATAACTTCAAAGCATCTACCTCATGGGTTCTTCGATTTAAAAAGAAAAACAATATTGTTAGTCGAGCGATCACACTCAAGGTGAGAAAGAACTGGAAGAAAAACGAACGAGAAACACATCAGCTAGCCAATGATTTCGTAATCTCTGTGAAGTCACTTATTCAGCATGAAGGATTAGATGCGAAAAATATCTTTAACACTGATCAAAGTCAATTTGAGAAGGAATTACATTCTTATCGGACATTAAGACAAGTAGGAACAAAAAGAGTTCAAACTGTTGTTGGGTCGCAGAGCGCAACAACTCATTCTTACATGATTATGCCCGTAATTTCAATGGATGGAGAGATCATGAGACCGATGTATGTTCTTGTTGCTGAACCAAACGGGAATTTCCAAATTCTAAAGAAAATGAACCTCCAAACATTGTTTCATTTGCTGGTCGAACAGCAAACATGAACAAGGAGGATCTCAAGCGATTTTACAATGAAGCCTTCTGGAAAAGTATTCCCTCTGATCGTGACAAAATCTTGTTGCTCCTGGACTCGTGGCGTGCAAATCGCGATGATTCTCTTTCAAGTGAAACATGTCCTATTGGTAGACATTTAATACAGCAGCTTATCCCTGGCGGATGTACAGGATTAATACAACCACTGGATGTTTACTTTTTCAGACCATATAAAACATTCATTAGATATATCACTGATACTCTTATTGCCAATTCCGCGATACAACTGTGGCAAAGAAAGAATTTTCTACAAATGCAAGGATTTGCTATTTATCAATTCAGCGCCCCGAGATTCAGGAGCATGATTAAGTATGCATTCTACAAAAGTGGATACTTGGATGAAGAACCTGAACCCTGGATTTCACCCATGGACTTTTGTTTCGATGCAAATATGTTTGACAAATGCTTGAAATGTAATGAGATGAGTTTTGTTAAGTGCGCACATTGTGAAAAGAGCCTTTGTTCACTGCATGCATTTGTTAATGAGATTCATCTCGATTGTACTTCTGCTTAGTATAACTTAAATAAAACCTTTTTATTCAAAGTATTGTCTTCATTTCTCTCATTATCTCATTTTTCATGGATTTTCTCCACTTTTTTTAAGAATTTCTACTAATATTTTCCGAATTTGTCTCTCTGCTCCACATTAACCTAACCTAACCTAACTATTTGGAGCCTTCTAACTTTTGACCTGATGGCCCATTGCAGCTAAGATTTATACAAGATAATCACCTTTTGTTCTTCTTTCGAATGAACCCACCCCCATCCTGCAACTCCATCCTCCCAAAATGAATGTTTGCTTGTGAGTATCATCTACACATTGATGGATGAAAGGCCATTCATACGGAAATTAAAAAGAAAGGAAAATAGATTACATTATAACCAAAGCCATTATTTTATGCATATGCATGTATTAAACTAACAGTGCAGTACTGTATCAAACTTATGCTGCAAAACAATTAAAAAGCGAAGATCCCCTTTTAAACTTGTGACTGATCCCTTGAGTTTTACGAATCAAAAAGAAAGTTCTTCCATCCTTTCTAAAAAGTACAGGTAAATTCCGGACCAAATGTTGGTCCGGAATTTAACCATGGAATTGCTCGACTCCCCACTTTTGGTCCGGAATTTACCTACACCCAAATATTTCGACCTTCTCACCCTTCCCCCCTCAAAAAAAAAAAAAAAAAAAAAAAAAAAAAAACTTTTTCGATACTATCCGTTTTGATACTGATTATTATTCATTTTCTTTTCTTTTTCTTAAAAAAAAAAAAAAAAAAAAAAAAAAGAAAGAAAGAAAGAAAGAAAGAAAGAAAATTGATGAAATTCTTGCAAAAGCCGAACTTCGATTAATACGGAGGACTATTAGTTTGTTTTTACAATTATAACATCGCTTTCAAATTATTCAAATGTATTTTTTCGATAAATTTTCGATTTTCGTAAATGTCCAACTATCGTAAAACTGGTATCGTAAAAATCCGTAGATTGAGTACTAATGATCCTCCGTACTAATGATAATCACCATCAGAGAATCTAATTAAAAATTAATGTTGAACTTTTATTATATGTATAGGTAAATAAATGTGAAATTGAGTTATCCCACCCTTTTTGGAGTTAGTTAAAAAAATGAAAAAAAAAATAATAATAATAATAATAATAATAATAAATGTGGAAGTAATGAACAGAGAGAGAAGAAAAGTAATAAAATTAATTACCCCAGGTGCAAGCGAAACAGATTGCACCATTCAGGAGACAGCCGGTCTGGCTACGATGATGAAACAGAACTCTTTTTTTTTTTTTTTTGTTCTTTTACTTGGTTTGACTTTTCTATGTGAAAAAGAAGTTTCTAAGTGAACATTGAGTTATGATTTAGCTATGTAAGCATTAAGATACCTGCCTAAGTGGCTCTGATTACTTTACGATATAATTGATCTAAAATGAGTCCTAAGTGGACACGTAATAGTTTTTTGGACCTATGTGGTCAAATCTTGTAAATATGTAAATATTAATTTATTTTTTATTAAACTTTAATTAATGTAAGAATAACTTCTCACTGCTCTTTCTAGCCTCTCACTACATTTGGGGGCTTGAGCCGCGATAATGAGCGAAAAAAAAAAGTAGTAATTAATTCAGTATTCAGTAGATAATTAATTATTTTATTGTTAGTGTTTTGAATGAATATTTTCGTTAAACGACTTTGTGTCAAGTGAAACGACTTTGTGTCAAATGAAATGACTTTGTGCCAAAACGAAATTAAATGACTTTGTGTTTATGAATAGACTATGGGAAAACTTTGTGTTTAAGTTTATTGCAACGGACAGTGGAAAAAGTAGCATCTTGTGGATTTATAAATCTGGATCATTAAAGCCGATTCATCGGGTGGATTATTATTCGTCGAGTGGATTATTATTCGTCGAGTGGATTACTGATTCGTCGTTTTTCTTCGTCGGGGAACAAGAACTGTGAGTACAATTTTTTTCTATATATATTTGAAAAATGTCTTTTCTTGGGAAAGCCCGAAAGGAAGATTTGTTACGAGTCGCTGCAGAGTTGGATCTAGAAATCCCAGAAAATGCTACTGTAATTAAATTAAAAGAATTAATTGTGAAACAAAAAAATTTTGATGAAGAATTTTGTAAAAATTTAGTAGATAGCGTGATCGCTGAAAGAATAGAAAAAAATGAACGAGAAAAACTACTGCTCGAACAAGAAAGAGAGCAGAAAGAGCGCGAATTTGAGCTAGAGAAACTGAGATTAACGAGTAATCGAAATGATACTCAGGGAGCGAACCCGAACACTTCAGAATCTTCTAGTGTTCCAAACAGAAGTAAAGAGTTGGCGAAGATAATGAAATGTTTTGATTCAACAAATCCAAATAATGATATTAGTACATATCTTGAGCTTTTTGAGCGTCAAGCATCAAGAGTAAATATAGAGAAAAAAGATTACGTAACACATATTTTGGGATTGCTTCCCTTGGAAATAGCACAAATTGTAACACGAGTACCAGTTGAATCCGAAAATGATTATGATTATATTAAAAGTATGTTATTAAAGCGATTCAAGCTTACACCGGAACAATTTCGTCAGAAATTTTTATCGCATAAAAAAGAGAACAATTCGACTTCGCGAGACTTCGCCTTTGAACTTAATCATTTTTTCGAAGAATGGATTGAAGGTTTAAAAGTATGCGATTTTAATGATTTAAAAGAATTGATAGTTTCAGATCAATTAAAGAGAAGAGCTCCGTTAGAAATTCGGACTCATTATTTAGACGAATGGCATAGATTAAAAACGACAGAAAAAATAGTCGAAAAATTAGAAGAGTATGAAAGCGCTAGATTTAACATCGGGAAACCGGAAGTAAATCCAGAAGCGAAACAAAGCAAGATGTACGCACAAAATGTTAAGAGAAATGTATCGAGTGACTCGAACCAGAGAAATAAACAATCGACCTTACGTGCTTACCCAAATAGTAATACTGCTAATAATGATTATCTTGCCAATAAAAAGTGTTATTTTTGTTCTAATTATGGGCACATAAGTGCGCAGTGTAAACTTAAATTTAAAAAAGAGCAAAGTAATAACAATGAAAAAAGTGTTTGTAACTACATTGTAAATCAGTCATATGCTAAGATAGAAAAGATTATAAAGATTAATGATATTTCTAGGCCAGCTGTAATCGATACTGGCTCCGAGATTACATTGATTAGTGAAACTTATTATAAAGACTTAGGGTCACCACATTTAAGAGATAGTAAAATGTTTATTAAAGGTATAGGAAAAAACACGGTAAAATGTAAAGGATATTTTATAGCAGATATAGCTATTGATGACATTTCTTTTAAAACTAATGTTTTTGTTGTAGAAGATTTACAATATTCTGCTATTATTGGTATGGATGTATTGTCCAATTTAAAGTTTAATTTTTCGAAAGGAGAAATTGAATTTAATTGTGTAAATGTAATTGATTTGGTTCAAGATAATGAAAAATATTGTGTTTCTAGAAATGTTATATCCCCTTTTGAAATGTCAGAAGTGCGTAATGTAAAAACAACAAAACCGAAAGATGTTTCCTCCGGTCAAAATGACGATTCATCTTTCGACCCGAAGATTTTTAATTATTTAATGGTTGATATAATTGATGACTCTAAAGAAAGTATTTTAGATACTAGCCATATATTAAATGCTAATGTACGTGAACAGTTGATTCGCATGATTACAGGGTACGTAAAATACAAAGCACGGATGTAAAAATGAAAATAATTTTAAACGATGAAATACCGATATGTCAAAGAGCTAGGCGCCTCCCCATAACAGAACAAGCTATTGTAGAGAAACAAATTCAAGAATGGCTTGAACAAAAAATTATAAAACCTAGTTGTTCAGATTTCGCATCGCCAATTGTACTAAGTAAGAAAAAAGATGGAAGTACTAGAATTTGTGTAGATTTCCGTAGGCTCAATAGGAAAGTCGTTAAAGACAGGTTCCCGTTGCCTCTTATTGAAGATGTAATCGATAAGTTGGAAGATTCATGTGTATTTACGACACTAGACTTAAAAAATGGTTTTTTTCATGTGGACATTGAAAAAGATAGTACTAAATATACATCATTTGTAACTCACGAGGGACAATACGAGTTTTTAAAAGCACCATTTGGGTTGTGTACAAGTCCATCAGTATTTGAGAGATATATTTTTCATATATTCAGAGACTTACTTAGGGATAAAACCGTAATAATTTATGTTGATGATCTGATAATACCATCAAAAAATGAAGAGGAAGGGCTACGTAAACTTCAATTAGTATTAGAAACAGCTGCTAACTACGGATTAAACTTAAATTTCAAGAAATGCCAATTTTTAAAACGCAAGATAGAATTTTTGGGGTACTTAATTGAAAACGGTACTATTAAGCCTTCGCCATCAAAAACTCTGGCCGTAGAAAATTTTCCCACCCCTAAAAACATTAAACAAGTTCAAAGCTTTTTAGGTCTAACAGGGTATTTTCGAAAATTTATTAAAGATTATTCCAAAATCGCGAAACCATTGAGTGATCTCCTTAGAGAAAATAACGAATTTCAGTTTGGCCATGAACAAAAGAAAGCTTTTCAGGATTTAAAGAAAATACTGAGTTGTGAACCAGTACTTCATATTTTTAAACAAGGGCCTAAATTAGAATTGCACACGGATGCTAGCAGTATCGGGTTTGGTGCAGTATTATTACAATTAGGAGATGATGAGAAAATGCATCCAATCCAGTACATGAGCAAGAAAACTAATGCGCAACAGGAAAAGTATCCTAGTTATGAATTAGAAATTTTAGCAGTGATTGAGGCTTTGAAAAAATTCAGAAATTATTTACTAGGAACAAAATTTAAGATATTCACAGATTGTTCGGCATTTCAGCAGACTATGTCTAAAAAAGACTTATCGCCTAAAATAGCTCGTTGGGCATTACTTTTAGAGGAATTTGACTATGAAATAATTCATAGACCTGCTTCACAAATGAAACATGTAGATGCTTTAAGCAGAAATGTAAATGTTGTCGACACTCAATCCTTAGATGACGAGGTAACACATAAAATAGCAAATTCTCAAAACGATGACGAAAATATACGAGTAATAAAAGAATTAATGGAAAATGGGAAAGAAGACAATTATTTAGTCAAAAACGATGTACTGTACAGGTATGATGCGGGTAGAGAATTGTTAGTTGTACCAGAAAATATGCAGTCAGAAATAATAAGACAAATACATCAAAAAGGACATTTTGCTTCAGCGAAGACAGAAGAAATAGTGAAAAGAGATTTTTACATTCCAGGTGCGAGAAAGAAAATAGAAAATGTTATAGCCAATTGCGTGAAATGTATTCTATGCAATAAGAAAAGTGGAAAACCTGAAGGATATTTGAATCCTATTCCGAAGGAAAATGTACCGCTAGGCACCTATCATATTGATTTTATTGGACCGTTACCATCTACCAATAAAAAATATCAGCATATTTTCACTGTGATTGACGGATTTACAAAATTTGCTTGGCTATATCCGGTCAAAACCACGAGTGCAGAAGAAGCTTTAGATAAGCTGAAACTTCAACAAACAACCTTCGGAAACCCATCGCGAATTATAACAGACAAAGGAAGTGCATTTCGATCTAAGGAATTCGAAGAATATTGCCATGCGGAAAACATCGAGCATGTTCCAATTACAACAGGAGTGCCAAGAGGAAATGGGCAAATCGAACGTTTGCACAGGACTCTAATACCCGTCTTGTCCAAATTATCCATTGAAGATCCCACTAAATGGTACAAGAATGTCAGTACTGTACAAAGAATATTGAACAGCACGACGACAAGGAGTACAAAGTTAACACCTTTTCAGCTACTAACAGGAGTTAAAATGAAAAACAAAGAGGATCTGATCGTCAAAAGTCTTTTAGAAGAGGAGTACAGAAAAAGGTTCATGGAAGACAGGGAAGAATTAAGAGACTATGCTAAACAACAAATCGAGAAAATTCAGGAGGAGAATAAAAAACAATATGATAAAAAGCGCAAGAGAGCACATAAGTATCATATAGGGGACCTAGTTGCCATCCAACGTACCCAATTTGGATCAGGTCTCAAACTAAGAATTAAATATTTTGGTCCCTATAAGGTGACAAAAGTTAAGGCAAATGATAGATACGATGTTCAAAAAGTTGGTCAGCATGAAGGACCAAATATAACGTCAACTGCCGCAGACATGATGAAAACCTGGACGATGTCCAAGTAGACAGAGAAAAAAAAAACATTTTATTGTGTATATATATTGTTTTCCATATTTTAGAATCTCTCTGTCGCTTGTTTTTTTTTCTTTTTTGTATTTTTCAGATCCTTGGTGGACAGACTTGATGAGTCCCAGACTTGCAACTTCGAGGTCGAAGCTGGCGCAGGATAGCCGAATTATGTGGAAGTAATGAACAGAGAGAGAAGAAAAGTAATAAAATTAATTACCCCAGGTGCAAGCGAAACAGATTGCACCATTCAGGAGACAGCCGGTCTGGCTACGATGATGAAACAGAACTCTTTTTTTTTTTTTGTTCTTTTACTTGGTTTGACTTTTCTATGTGAAAAAGAAGTTTCTAAGTGAACATTGAGTTATGATTTAGCTATGTAAGCATTAAGATACCTGCCTAAGTGGCTCTGATTACTTTACGATATAATTGATCTAAAATGAGTCCTAAGTGGACACGTAATAGTTTTTTGGACCTATGTGGTCAAATCTTGTAAATATGTAAATATTAATTTATTTTTTATTAAACTTTAATTAATGTAAGAATAACTTCTCACTGCTCTTTCTAGCCTCTCACTACATAAATGTCTAATGGAAATACTAAATTTCGAGAAAAGAGAATTTAAATGAAAAGAAAATTTATTTCCAAATGGCTATATGTAAATTCATGAAAATAAATTGATTCACTTTTAAAAGACTTTCAGTTTATTTGGATAAAGAATTACACTTTTCTGTTTTGAATAAAAAATTGTTTATTTATTTTTTTCTTTTTAAAATGAATTTTATCTTCAAAAACATATGTAAGAAAATGCCGGTATATAACAGTTTCCTTTATAAAAAAAAAAAAATAAAACGACTCTTTGACTTCAAATACAGAAATACATCTTTCACAAAAGAGTAAACTTTTTTTTTTTTTTCTTAAAATATAAATAGAAGCCTTCATTTGCAGAATAGATAATTCGTGTTTTGTTCTCTAAAATGTCGATATTTCAACTAATAGACAAAACTAAACATTTTTGTACAATATTTTTCAAGTACTTTCTTGTACCTTAAGGCAATATACCAGAGGTTTAAAAAAAAAAAAAAAAAAAAAAAGTAAATCTGGTTGAAAAAGCAATTTTTCAGATGAAAGATTGCTTTTTTGTACAAAAGAACTTCATTACTGGCAAATAGATTATCGACTTTTTGTCCTGAATGTAAAGCTTAGTGTGTTTTAGTTTTTACACCGACGTTTTACGTTTTCTTTTTGTTTATTTCATACGAGGTATTAACATGTGAAAATAACTTTTTTATGATAAGTAGATATTATAATTTTTTATCTTCTTAGAAAAAAAAAAAAAAAAAAAAAAAAAATGGCTAGGTTTGTTTTTTTTTTTTTTTTTTTTTTTTTTTACTAGTTCGAAAAATATTTTTACATCTTTCATTGTTCAGAATGAACGTTCACTAAATATTATATTCGTTTATTTATTTTATTGTTTTTATTTTTTATTTTATTTTTTTTAATATTTTGTCTTGCTACATAATAAACGGTTTCTTTTTTAATTGTTACTTTTACCAGCAAAAGTATAATAGGCGCTGCTTCTTTCATACTGCTATCTTTTTTTTCATCTGATGAAGTACCGTGCTCAATAATTTCGATTCAAAACAATTGTTTTTTGTTTTGTGTGTGTGTGTGTTCTTTTTTTTTTTTTTTTTTTTTTTTAAAGTACTCGTTCCTACAGTTTTTATTTATAATAAATTAATTATGAAATACAAATTAAAAAAAAAAAAAAAAAAAAAAAATCATATATTTTATTCATATCTGAGTTTAAAAATTGTTTTAAGGGGATGGTGGAATTTTTCTGATTAGACTTTGCGGTATTAGGATAGGTGTAGTGTAAGTACCATCGTCTTCGTCCCCGTATTCTAGCAATTGTAATTACAGCTATAACTGAAAACTGCAGCTTAAGCTGCATTTACATATTGAATATGAACAGGCATGACACGTACTGATGTTTTTCCAATCGGCCAGAAACGATAATGAATGGTCACAATAGGAGTCCGACCACCTTCAGTCTTATGTAAATAACAGCTAGCGTCGCAAAAATATGGCTCAATCACAGTGAAAGATTGGACACTTCAGTTGATACTAAATGTGTTATTAGAAGACGATCTGGCCGTCGGTTCACAGTACATCTGAGTACAGAAATATCAATGGCAATGTCTCTGACGTCATTTTGACGTCAGCGTTTCCTGTGAGAAACTAGGAACATTACTGAAGATCCACTAGACTATACACATTATGAACTCATTTTGGAGATAGTGTGGTCAGAAGCCATAAAATTGTCCTAACCAATCAGGTGTCTAACAATTTTTCTATAGTAGTAAACTAATATATATGTCATAAAGACATATAAATGAGATTTATCTAGCGAGTTGAAAGAAAATCGGTAAAGACGTTTTCAGAAACACAAATTTTCGAGAACTGAAACTGACCTACCTAATCAAAATGGCTAAATATATAAATATTGATTTTTCTATAAAAACCAAGTAATACTATAACAGAACATATTAAGAGGGCTTTACGCAGCAAACTCTAAAAAAATTTATAAGAGCTGGTTTAGAGACGCACACTTTCATTCCTACTTCTGAATTTCACCAAAACTTGACAAACTCATCTGTTTGCCCAAAAATAAACAATTATACACAAAAGATCATCTAAAAGGGGTTTAACATGACAAGTTTGAAGAAAATTTATACAGCCGTTTTTTTATAAACCTACTTGCAAGACCTAAAATTGATCAATTTATTCAGAACATTAATTAATTTTCCGGAAATTATTAACTAATTCATACGAAATTGGTGGGGGTGGGGTTTATACAGCACCTTTGTAGAAAAACGTTATAGACTTTTTTAAATACAGATTAACAGTTCTACTTCCGCTTTTCCAATTTATACCAAAAGTTAAAAAAGTCCTATGTACACCAGACAAATTTCAATATAAAATTTCGTCCTACTATCTTTTTCCGTTTTGGAGATATGATAGTCAGAAGAATCCTCCTACACATACACACACACATACACATTAAACAACTGTCAAAAATCACTTTTTTGGATTCAAAAGAATTTGAAACATGTAAATCAGGTGAGAAATCGATATCGAAGATTTTGATCGAATACAATACTTCCATAACCTAATGTAGTCAGGTAATGGGGAAAAAAATCATTGTATTACTTAATAAGATTTTACATTTCGAACATTAGAAAAGACAAAGTCTAAAAGAATAAAACACCCAGAAGTGAATTTTTTTAATAGTGGAATAATTTATTGTTCATTTCTCATAGACTGCGGTCGATTACACTTCACAGAGATGCAGAAGAAGAAAGACGTACAACTTATTCCATGCATGCTCTGCAGGGAATAAGTTGGAGGTTAGCTGTTGCGCACCACAGATCCACGCATGTGGAAGAACCTACAATCATCAACAAGTAATTGCAGAGTTTACAAAATTAAATTAAAATTATTTAAAGAGGAACTAAAGTAATTAAAACGCATTAGGCAATGGAAGAGGGTAAGAGAGTAGACTAATTAAAATAGTATTATGGTCTTCCACTTCAAGCCTACGCCTTCCTGGAAAAAGGTATATGACCCCTTATTATTAAAAAAAATGACACAAAATTTAAAAAAAAGAAGCATTCTTTTATTCTAAAATGTACTAAAATACAGATTCAGCAGAAGTGGATTAAAAAGTGATCGCAAGATTTGATGCTGTTAGACATATTTTTTCCTTAGAACCTAACGCTAGGATTTTGAAAATACTTCCGTATTGCATTATTGTCGACTATGGACTCTTATCTAAAATTTGAGTAAAATCAGTTCGGAATCAATCAAAACTACATTAAATTGAATCATAGGATTTGATGCAGACAAACGTATTTTTAGCCTTGAAACTATCCCCTGGTGAGACAGAAACCTGAAAATTCTTGCACATTGTATTGTCATCAACTCTTGTCTAAAATTTGAGTGAAATCAGATCGGCAGAAGTGGATTAAAAAATAATTGCAAGTACTGGTGTATCGAAATACCATCAACTAAGGACATGTGTGCAGAATTTCAGCAAAATCGGTTCAAAAGAAAAGATTAAAAATTAATCCTGAAATTGGTCGCAGGAACTCCTGGATCCTGCCTTTGTTGATATAGATCCATGAAAATACTTGCATATTTATTGTCATCATCTAAGAACTCATGTGCAAACTGTACGCAAAATTGGTTCATTGGAAATGGATCAATGAACCTATTTGCAAGATTTGACTTAGCCAAGATTTGACATTAATCATTAAGAAAAGTTGTGCTGTGCGTGCAAATAACTGGGCGAATCATTCCTCATTTCAAGTTTTTTCGCGTACCGTAGTTAGTAAATGGTTGGGTTGTAGTATAAAACGAAAGCTTTTAAAACTCTATTTCGGGCTTTTACAAACGCACTTTGGTAAACGCTTAGCATTAAACAGTAAATATATTATTTTTACCAATCGGGCTTTCTCAGTAACATACACTAGTGGACAAAATCTAATAGACGGATGACAATAACTAAGCTATCTAGGTTTTTTTTTTTTTTTTTTTTTTTTCGAATATTTAAACAAATACTTCATGGATTCTCCTTAAACTTTGGGAATAAAAAGAACATATATTCCACTGAAAGTTTTGCCCCAAAGGTTAAAATGGGACCAGCCACAAATTAACCAAAAATATAATTTTTGGGATCACCCTGTAAAAATAAATGCTTGAAATGAGTTGTAGCTATAGAATGAGATTATGATCGTTATTTTAATTATAGATATAAATTTACCTACTCTTCCAACTGAGTTGGAATGACCAGTTTCAGTTTCAAAATGGTTGACTGAAAATAATCCTAATTGTGTAAACTTATATGAAATTATGTCCTATATTGCCATTTTAAAAATTATTAGAAAATGAGACAACACCTGTTGAGTGATATGCACCTAAAGTTGATAGTAGAATTGCTGCACAAATCTATAAAAAGAAAAATCCCTGAATTTTACAGTCTTTTTTAACCTCACCAGAGGCTGAACCTGCGCTCAAAGCTGCTAGATGGGAATTGCGAGATTCGATCTCAAGTCGAACTCATCGACCTAGCTGTTTGGAGTTTTATGTAGTTTTCTCCGAAATTCATGTGAATACGGGCTAGGGCCTCTTAGAAAGATTCCCACAGAGGGTATTCCCCCTTATGTCGGATTAAGGCCAGGTCCCAAGTGTAGATGATTAGCCTTTACCCTAACACCAATGCCCAGTCTCTTTTAAAAGTACAATAGATGGCATGCATACATACAGCTTTAGAATCTAACATGTTTACAAATCAGTTGAACATAACAAAGGTATATTAACACATTCGCTGCCACCAAAATTTATATATCCATCCTCAGAAGCCGAATTTAAAAAAAGTGTTTTAATGATTAAAAACGTTGGCTGCACAAAAAAAAAATTTAAACACAAAATTTAAAAACCACGCACTGAAAATATAAAAATAATGCTTCACTAACGTGCCACAAAAACCTCATCGTTCAACCTCCAAATCCGAACTAAAACTAAAGCAGTTTACTTATCATACTCGATTGATGCCCCAGAGCGTCACCGGCATGGGAGGTAGCGCCATGCTGACGCGC
>OZ005653.1:261752827-261874827 GCA_963930645.1 Salticus scenicus
CAGCGCGTCAGTGGCAGCGAATGTGTTAAACAATTAAAAACTGAAATTAAAACTGTATCATTTAAAAAAAAAAAAAATTCCTAGGTTTTTCGAAAAAAAATTCTGAATTCCTCAAATTTTCTCTGTTTTTAACACTTTCCAACAAGGTTGAAAAGTGTTTATGACTTCGGTTTGTCTGTCTGTCTGTCTGTCTGTCCGCGCTCTAACTCCCGTAAATATTTATGGAATTTCTTGAAACTGATATATGTTATTCAAGTTCACTATTGGACGGTCCCTATTGAAAATGGAGTTTATACCTCTACTGGTTTGTGTACAGGGACACCCGAAAATATTTCAAAGCATTGTGTTCTATGAGAGGTATTTCTATAAACCATAATTTCATACCTTTACAGTAGACATACCTTAATGAAATTGAAATATGTTATTCAAGTTCACTGTCGGACGTTCCCTATAGAAAATGGAGTTTATACCTCAACTGGTTTGTGTACAGGGACACCCAAAAGTATTTCAAAGCATTGTGTTCTATGAGAGGTATTTCTATAAATCATATTTTCATACCTTTACTCTAGACATATCTTAATGAAATTGAAATATGTTATTCAAGTTCACTATCGGACGTTCCCTATTGAAAATGGAGTCTATACCTCTACTGGTTTGTGTACAGGGACACCCGAAAGTATTCCAAAGCATTGTGTTCTATGAGAGGTATTTCTATAAACCATATTTTCATACCTTTACTGTAGACATATCTTAATGAAATTAAAATATGTTATTCAAGTTCACTATTGGATGTTTCCTTTATCAAATGGAGGAAATACCACCATCGGTTCATGTACAGAGGCACTCAAAAGTATTCCAAAGCATTGCGTTCTAGGAGAGATATTTCTATAAATCAAACTTTAATAACTTTACTATCCACGAAGTTTTAAGAAATTGAAATATGTTATTTACACGCACAAAAGAATTCTTTGCATAGAATGTAGCATGATTAGCATTAGATTTACAGGGTGGCACAAAAATATCCAGTTATATTAAGAGGTATTAATAAAAAATTGCTAGAATTGTACTTTCGTTTACGTTAAGCGTTTTTAACACTTTCTAGCATTTTTTAAGTGTGAATATGATTTCAGTTTTGTGTATCTGCCTGTCCGTCCGTCCGTCTGCCTGTCTGTCTGTCCGATCTCTAACTCCCGTAAATATTTATGGAATTTCTTAAAACTGATATATGTTATTCAAGTCAGGGATGAGAGTAGCAAAAATACGAAAAAGCTGAAACTGTACGCAAAGGCAAAACATTGATATGAAATACTACAAGTTTGATGACAAAATCTATTATATTAGAGAAATACATATTTATTTTAATCTTCAATGTATAAAAAAAGAACAAATACACATTAAGAAAAAAAAAAAAGTTGAAAAACTAAAAAAAGCTGAAAAGCTAAATGTTTAAAAAAGCTGAAATCAGCTGAAAAGCTGAAAAATCTCATCCCTGTCAAGTTCACTATCGGATGTTCCCTATTGAAAATGGAATTTATACCTCTACTGGTTTGTGTACAGGAACACCCGAAAGTATTTCAAAGCATTGTGTTCTATGAGAGCTATTTCTATAAACCATATTTTCATACCTTTACTGTAGACATATCTTAATGAAATTGAAATATATTATTCCAATTCGCTACTGGATGTTTCCTGTATAAAATGGAGGAAATATCACCACCGATTTATATACAGGGACACTCAAAAGTATTCCAAAGCATTGCGTTCTATGAGAGATATTTCTATAAATCAAATTTTAATTACTTTCCACGAAGCTTTAGGAAATTAAATTATGTTATTTATCTGCACAAAAAAATGCTTTGCATAGAATATAGCATAATTAGCATTAGATTTACAGGGTGACAGAATAATATCCATTTATATTAAGAGCTATTAATAAAAAATTGCTAAAATATTACTTTCTTTTACATTGAATGTTTTAAACACTTTCTAACATTTTTAAGTGTGAATATGATTTCAGTTTGTGTATCTGTCCATCTGTCTGTCTGTCTGTAAGCCCGCGCTCCAACTCCATTAATTATCTATGGAATTTCTCGAAACTGATATATTTTATTGAAGTTCACTATCGGATGTTCCATATTGAAAATGGAGTGAATATCTCTTCTGGTTTGTGTACAGGGACACCCAAAAGCATTGTGTTCTATGAGTGTTGTTTTTATAAACATTATCCCTATAGAATTTTCTCCATTTAGAATGACATTAATAGGTCCTGTACAACTAGTTTGTTTACAGGGACAAAAAAAAAAAAAAAAAAAAAAAAAATGCCAATGCATTACATTTTAGGACAGAATTTTTTGAAAATTATATTTAAAAGTCTTTCTACTGTAAAAATCATAAAAATATTGAAATTTATTGTTAATACTCTAAAATAATCTTTTGTATAGAATATGATATGATTAACTTTCTGATTTACAGGGCTACACTAAAATATTCAGAGAGATCAAAAGCTTTAATTATAATCTAATGGCTGATTTTTTTTTTTTTTTGCGTTAAGCCTTTTTATTCCTTTCCAAAATGCCTAAGAGCAATTTTAAAATCAATTAGTCTATCTGTATATTTTTCAGTCCTTCTGTCTGTTGTGTGATAACGCAGGCAAAGAATAATAAAAGTTATTCGATACAACAATTACATACAGTTGGAAAGTGTTACTAATCAATGCATACTGCATGATTTTTCTTTCTTGTTTACAATTAATTTTGAAATTTCCTAAGTTTTCCCTGAATTCTAAGTATCTTAACTATCCTGTTATAAACACCAATTTATATCAAGGTGCAACTAAATATAACTTTTCATGAAATTTTGAGGATTAGGTTTTGATCTAGAGCTGCTACAAAATTTTTGTCACACACAAACATATTCAAAAAATGATCAAATAATGTTCGGATATCTCAAACTGCGTAAATCTATTGAAAACCAGAAGACAAAGGTATTTATAAATCCAATATTTTCTTCTACTGAAAATTGAAGAAAATAATAAATTCTTGGGTGAGTACAAAAGTTCTACTCATTTTTATTACCCACAAAGAAGAGCAAATAAACGCAAAATGAACAGTACCTATAATTGTGCATAATCCCCATTGCTATCTATGACCTCTTACCACCTTTCTGGTAGGAATGGAAATGAATCCCATGGCAGTAAAATTCTGGCAGTTTCGAGTCAAGAAAGTCTTGGATGGCAGTTTTCACAGCATCAAGATCATCAAAGATTTTCTGACTGAAGGAATTGTTCAACGCACGAAATAGGTGATAGTCAGTTGGTGCCAAGTCAGGAGAATAGGGAGGGTGGGATAAAACCTCCCAACCAAAGCCCAGTAACTTTTGGCAAGTGATGACAGCAGTGACGATTGATGAGACCTGCCGCTTTGCTACAAAATTTGAATGCAGCCTGTCTAACTGTAGACAGTAGAAGGCAGCATTGATGGTTTGATTGAGTGGCAGAACCTCCCACTGAATTATTCCCTGCACATCCCACCACACACTCAGTAACACCTTCTTGGGATGAAGTTCAGCTTTCGAAGACGATGCAGGTGGATCAGAAGGGCGACGCACAGTCCTACAACGCTTTACTTTACAGTACATAACCCACTTCTCATCTCCTGTCACAATTCATGTCAAGAATGGGTCATTTTTGTACTGGGAAAGCAAGAAAACACAGGTGGCGATTCGGTTATCCTGTTAATTAGCTTTCAGGTTATGTGGAACCCAACGATCCAACTTTCTTGTAAACTCCTCCAGCAGTCTCTCGACCGTTGTCTTACGTACATTGAAGGTCTCTGCTAATTCTTGCATGATTGGGTTCGGGTTGTTCCTTATGGCTTGGTCAATATCATCATCTCCAACGTGTGATGGCCGTCCATTCATAACCTGATCTTGGCAGCTTCTGTCTCCTTCCCTAAATTTATGATACCCTTGACAACATTTGTTTTCGTCTACTGTATCCTCCCCATAAACTTAACAAACATTGCGACTTTCTGAGGCTGATGTACTCTTTTTATCGAACTCGTATAACAAACAATGTCTTATATACTCCTCGCTTTTCATGTTACACCCTCTGATATTTTTTGAAGTGAAAACTTCTTTAGGCGCGTTGAGCACTTTTGGGTGAACAAAAATCATGAAACTCGCGTCATCGTCAGCTAACGCTTTGAATGAAATTCTGCAGGCGTTCGTTACCATGACAACCCAGTCACAGAGAGTAATTCATAGTCACATATTTTTCCAGTCACATATTTTTTGCCAATTGACATCACGTGGTTTTCTACTAGGAATAAAAGTTGCAAATTTCAAAATGCTTCAATTTTCTTCTAAATTCTTTGAAACTTACTATGCGCCATTAACAGCACACGGGATAGTTGCAGTTTAAATTTCATCGATTTTGGAAAGAATTTACATTTTAATTGCAAATAAAATTTTATTCTATTTCAATTTCTAATTATGATTAAATTATTTTTAATACATCATTCGAAAGATATTTTAAAGTTCTTTTATATTATCGAAAGTGGAATTCGAGATTTCAGCTGATTTGCACGTTTTGAGGTCTCCTGAATGGGTTTTCTTTTGTATCTCAGCTACTAATTAAAATAATTTCAGAAGTAATACATCATTTGAAAGCTTTGTTGAGTTGGAATAGAACAGTAGCTTACAGAATTTTCTGTGATATTTTAGATTTTCAATGTTTCAATTTCTAATTATGATTAAATTATTTTTAATACATCATTCAAAAGATACTTTAAAGTTCTTTTATATTATCAAAAGTGGAATTCGAGATTTCACCTGATTTACACGTTTTGAGGTGTCCTGAATCGGTCTCAAGTTACTTAGTTTTCTCTTCTATCGGCAGTCCCCAAAGACTGCTTTGATTTTTTTTTTTTAGATGATTAACTTTGTGAGACACAATGCATTTATATGTGAAACATCCACACGTTTGATTGGGTGACGATTTGCATCATTACAATGTCATGTGTGACGTCATTTCCATTGCAAATTTGCATATCCAAAAACAAGCAGAACTTTCGCACTCACCCAATAATAAAAATCTATCTTTAAGACTGTACTGGTATTCACAGAATAGATTAAAAAAATTGTTTAACTTTCATATGAATCAATAGTGCCAGTCTGACATCGACCAATTTAGATCAGTTGGTAGAACGTTGGTATAGAAAGTTGGTATGACATCTTATGCCAAAAGACCCTGGCCTTTCCATAAAATATAATCCGAGCTGTTCCAAGAGTGGATTAGGACCACTGAAACTGACTATTAAACTTCTGTTCACTCTGTAGTATTAGTAATAAAGAGATGAAACCAAGATGTAAATCAAAGTACAGTGGCAAAAAACAAATTGAAAACTTTAGAGTAATTAGAAGATATTTTAAGAATCCGCTTCTGTCTATGCATGACATTATAAAAATTTTAATCAATTGTGCAAGACTGTCATCTCCCTTATTGTGAATATGAGAAAGAACTTTAACTATGAATTTAAATCTAAATTGTAAATTTTCAATAAGATTGAACTTTTTATAATTATTCAGTAAAAATATTTCAAAATATTACATGATGAAATATTTAATTCAAGAGTATCAATCCCTTTTGTAATATTATGTGAGGATTACAAAATTTTACTATGCAAAATGCAATTAATATGTGTATTTAAAATATACATACTTGTAGAGGTATTATCAATTTTGATGTAAAAGCCCATGAAAATATCTATGGACCCTTTAAATAGTGTCCTTTTTGAAAGATGGCAAGAAGATCGAGCAATGTATTTTGAAATAATGAAATTAAATTTAAAAAAATATACATAGATAGATATATTTTGAAAATAAAATTTTTCTTCCAACATATTTCTTCCAGACTATTTTGGACTATTTTAATTTTTGATGGAATTTTGAGAAATACTTTTTCTAAAACTTTAGATTATCTCATCCATTATGGAAAATTTTTCAATTGAACAAAATATCTGGATAGCTTAGAGCCTTTACGTCAAAAATTAAGTAATAAATTATTTAAGTTTTAAAACCTCGTTTTTAACATTTCTTTCTTTCTTTTTTTTAAGGATATCTTGTTTTATAATCTTCTCCTGAAATATATATTTTTTTCCTTTTAATCTTTATAACAAAATTTTAATTCTGCAATTTTAATTTCTGCTATTTTTTCTAAATTTTCAATACTATTTTTATATTTAATAATGTCACATAAAATACTTGAGTTATAAATTTTCAATTCATTTTCAAGATTTTTTTTTTCTTTCTTTCTTTCCCTTATTGCAGCAGTAATATATATAATATGAATTTCTCATAAATATATAATAATACTAAGCGTACCATTTTAACAGAGACATTCATATTTTTATAAATATTTCTAATAATAAAAATATGATTATTTCCATTTTTATATTTTAAATTTCGATACATTTTTTTTTTTTTTTTTTTTTCATATTGTATCCCTTAAAACCACTTATGGCTAGTATTTTATTTACAAAATTATTATAATGTTTCTTTGCTAATATTGTAACAGCTTTTGAATTAAAAAAAAAAAAAAAAGAAAAAAAAAAGAAACTATTTATTTATTTATTTTTTAAGTTAATTTACTATATAGACTTTTTTTTTTTTTTTTTTTATGTTATTATATTTCTTAAGTCTTTATTCTTTTTTTTTCCATTATTAAAAATAAATAAATAAATTATATTTTTTTAAAAAAAGGAGTAAAACTTAAAGACAAATAGTTTTATTTTATACATATTTAAAACATTTTTTTTTAGTATAAAAATAACTGTAATTATACTTTTTTTTTTTTTTAAAGAAAGTAGTAAAATGGAAATATTAAATTGTAATGTATTAAAAAAAAATATATGGACATCACTTTCTACGGATTATTTCTTTAATAGCGGTACAAAACCTTTGAATGACTTCTTAGGTTTTTTTTATTTTCATGTTTATGAAAATGCAAATTATATACATATTACCGATATTATTTAAAAAGAACATAAAATTTTCTAGTTTCAGTTTATTTGAATTAAAATGTTCTTGGGGAAATTTCTTTTATGAATCAATATCTAATTTCAATTTATAAAAAGATGTTGTATATTTTGCTTGAGGCATTGATTATTTAGAAATAAAAAACAAAGCATTCTATGAAATCATTTTAAATATAGCAAATCATATTGGTGAAATAGTATTTCAATTGGCAAATGATAAAATGGTAAAAGATGATGAATACATTATTTTACCTATTTGTATATATTTACCTAAATTAAAAATATATTCATTCAATCAAACAATTTCAAATTAACTACATCCAAATATAAAAAAATTATTGGAAAATATGATACAGTTAATAACATTTCAAATAAATATAAAGAATGTTTTTATTCCAACAAACCATTTTATATACATGTTTATATAGATTCTATTAATTTGTTAACTTTTTATGTAGAGAATACCCCTTCTAATTCAAAAATATATTAGTAAATTCAGTACTTTTGTTATTCAATATTTTGAAATTCTCAATGTATAATGAAATACGTTTAACACGAAAACGCTTAACATGAAAAATCGGTTAACACGAAATGATATAGCGGTCTGGACAGTGTAATATGCTATTTAATACATTTTTGTTTCTTTTAACACAAAACAAAAATCGTTTAACATGAAAAAGAACTCTCTTTCGATTTTCAGTGACATGTTTGCTACAACAGAGATGCCAACATTTTAATTTATTCCGGAGCATTTTTAACTCCACTTTTATTTCCATACCACATTTTTCTTAAGAGTAATATTTCCTTATTTTATCGTAGCTATATATTGAAAGAAAATAGTCTGTAAATAAAGTGGTGCGTATTAAAGGCAGGGATAAAAATGCTCCGGAATAAATTATAATGTTGGCAACTATGCTATGATATGTTGCCGTCGATGATCATGTGTGTACAACACCAATAATGAGATTTTTGACATCGTTCATAATTAAAATGATTCCGCTTATGTAAATTTTGATGACGAATCTGACAACTGAATCAATGATGCAGTTCCTGTCCCCTCTGCTTCGGAAATGAAGAAAGTAATGAGTATCCGCAGTTATTTAGATCGCATTCGAATTGAGAGATGAATAAAACAATGGATGATCTCAATGAATTTTTGAACAATATGGTGCTGAAAAAGACACTTCAGTAAAAGATATCTGAATTTGTTTTCAAAAAACAATAATATTTATACTTTATTTTTATCCTAATGGATGCAAGTTAGAAGTAGTTTTACAGGAAATGAAAATAAAAATTGACGACATGGAAAACATTGGCGAATTTTGTACTCTTTCTACAAATATTTTTACACGAAATTCTTTTAACACGAAAAAATATTTCGGTCCCCTTAGTTTCGTGTTAAATGTTTTTCACTGTATTTAAATTGACCAACATTTAGATTAGGTTATTTGTTCTTACATGAAAAAGCTTTTAGGAAGTATTCTTACTTGTGGTTCTGTTATTGGAAATTTACATTTAAGGCTGTACATCGGTAAGATTCTCTCTTTCTTTCTTCCCATGTTATCCAATGGGATTTCCGTTGCTTCGTTTTATAAGAATACCTCATTCAAAAATGAAGTTTTTCGAATATTACTTTTTGAATATATTGCCTTTTAGCTTTGTGAAAACTTTTTTGAAAAAATAAATTTAAATACATCATTTAGAGATTTAAACAAAGAGTCCTAAATTGACTTAATAATATAAAATATTTAAATTATTAGTTACTATTAGTTATTAGTGCAAAAAATTGCTCATTAAGCTAAAAGGTGACATATTCAAAAAATAATATTAAAAAAACAGAATTCAAAAAGCTTTATTTTTTAATGAGATATCCTTATAAAATGAAGTAGCAAAAATTCCATAGGATAACATGGGAAGGGGAGTTATCTGACTGACATACAAACATAAATTATTCATTTCTTGAGTATCTAACATTATGAATATATACAATATACATATATATAACATACATATATATATGCACACATACACTGTGTAAAAAAAGTAGAAGGACACTAGATGTTTTTAAAAATAAAGGTTATCTTTTATTTTTAAGGAAAATATTTTTACGTGTAACATTTTGCAGATCATTTAACAAAAAAATATCAGTATCATTACCATGATTTCCAAAAATTAATTATTAATAACAACAAAAATAGTTTCTACTTCATTTAACTCTGTTAAAAAAGTAGAAAGACAGTAATACAAAATATAAAATAAAAGCAATATTAGTAAGGAATACTTTTCCCATTAGCTTTTATGACTTTGAATATTCTATTTGGTAGTGAATCCTATAAAGATTAGATTCCTGTTTGGCAAAAATTAGCCTATGAGCTGTTCAAAGCTACTTGAAGCTCAATAAGGAATTTAAACATTTTTCCACTAGGATATACTACTTGACGAGCAAGCATTGGCCAGATGTTTTCTACTTTGTTAAGATCAGGGCTTTTAGCTGACTTAGGTAGAGCCTGCATATTATTTGCAGCGAACCAATTTTTAACTCTATGGTGTTGTGAATGGCAGCTTCATCTTGTTGAAACATCCACTCTTCTCCTCCTATTCAGAGCCATAAGAAAGAAGCTCGGAATTCAGCACTTCAATATAGTCTGTATTTCTGTCTGCATACCACTGAAAAAGGTCAGACTTGTTCTTTTTCCATATTTATTTGCTTATTAGATCATTACCTCCCCCCTCATTTGTAGAGTTGTATAAAATTCTTCTGACAGTGGCAGTATTATTGTTAACCATCTAAATCGTCTATATTAGACTTCTTCTCGTCTAAAAATATTATAAAAGTTCCATCTGAGGTCCATGATATGTGTTTTTTAACCAATGATAAACGGTAATCAATCTGTGTTTTATTTCCACTCTGGATGATGCTTCCGCTATTTGAAAATGAATTATTTGGATCTTGTTATGTAGTTATAAACTGTTTGTCTTGACACAGGAGTAAGTCGGGTTTGATTTGAGGCTTTTGCGATACCAGCTCTGCTCTTTATAAGCTTATGAACAGATTTTCTTTCATCGCAAAGTGTTAACCTTTTAGGCCTACCAGTCCTCTTTCTTTTCCTATTTCTGTCTGGCTTTCTTATAAAGTTAGAAAGTGAATTGGGGTTGATGTGCAATATACGAATAATATGTCTAACACCTTAACATTAATTTTATATGCAACAATTTGCCTCTTTTGGAAATAATTTTAAAGTATTCTTCTAGGCAGTCTAAAAAGAAAATAACAATGCAATTTTTAATAAAATATGTTTTCCTCAACAAAAGCAGTCAAAGAGAATTCAATATTTATTTTTTTACTTGTGCACAATCCACCATATAATAAATTTTGGAAAGTGTCCTTCTACTTTTTTTACACTTTCGAAATCATAGATGCTAGTTTTTTTTACAATCTACTAATTAACATTAGTACTAGAGATTTCATTTTTATGTGAAATTAACAAAGAAAACTTTGTTAAACAATATCTGTATAAAAATCTGATAGCCAGTATAAAAATACAGAAAATAATTTACAAAAATTGACTGTCCTTCTACTTTTTTTACGCAGGGTATTCAATTACAAATAAAATAATCAATGTGCTTCTGTCTTTGTGTGAAAATATTTTTTTTTATCATTTGTACAAAACGTATTAAAATGACAAGGAAACATTTGATAGTCTTTTGAGTGATATAAGATAAAACATGAGTGTTTGGATTAAAAGTTATAATGTATCTATTCCATGTTTCGTATGCATCATTTAAATCAATATCTTGAATGAATCGATAAAACTCATTAATACATGAATGATTTTTGTGTGTGTGTGTGTGACCATTTTACAATTTTTCTAATTTTTCTAGTATAAATTGTATTTATATTTCTAAATTCTAAAATAATAACACTACCAGTAAAATAATTGATAGAAACTTTAAATATAATATTTTGATAGAATCCTACCTATGTACTTGGTTTTATCTTTTCTAACAATTGAGTATTATGTATATGAAGTTTTTTTTTTTTTTTTTTTTTTTTTTTTTATGATATTTTTAATGGTTTTATCCAACAATATTTTTTCATTAGAAGATTATGAAATGATTTATATTTAACAATGAGTAATTATAGATTACAAAAATATATTCTCGTATTATTTTTTCTTGAATGTCAGTAGGCAAACTAAAAAACATGTCTTATAATAAATGTTTAAAGAAGATTAAATTAGTTATGTATTTACATGAATTTTCTTTCTTTCTTTTTTAAGCTTTATTGAAAACAAAAAAAAAAATTATATTACAAAATAGTAAGAGCATATTAAGATTTATTGTTTCTTTAATTATTCTTATTTAAACATTTTTACCTAATCTTTTATTATTTTTAAACTTGTTTAATATTTACAATTTATAAATGCTAAACATAGTTATATGTATATTAATATGGTAAGTTTTAATGTTGTTTTGAAAAGGTTTATTTCATTTTTCACTAAACTAGCTTTCTTCTTTTAAATATTACACTAAAATAATTTTTATTTTTATTTTTATTTTTTATTTATTTTTTTTTTTTAAGTTTTCATTTTTTGAATAATAATGCAAAATAAAGTTTATTTTAAATTCAACTTATCTTCTTATAAATAAAATAAATAAATAAGAATAAGGGCATTAAATTAGTTTAAATACAGTCGAACCCCATTAACCTGAACACGCTTAACGTGAATTACTTTTAACATGAATTGTTTCCACAATCCCCATCAAAAAGACAATTAATTTAGTTACATGAAGATTAGTTACTGATAGTATGAACTACTGATAACATGAACACATTTTTTATTCCCCTTGAGATTCACGTTAACGAGGTTCGACTGTATATCTTGCTTTTTTAAAACAAAATTTATTAAAACTTCTTATTATTACTTTATTTTAAAGAAATAAATAACATAAAAAATTGTAAATAAAAAATAAATAAACAAACAAATAAATAAAAACTTTACAAAGTATTGAATTTAAGTATTGAAGTAAAGACGAAAGGCCACGTGCAATCTCAGTTAGGTTGTTGATTTAATGAGACTGTTACATTTTGATTTGGCTCCACAATCCAAACTTTTAATTAACGGCATTAGCATTCATGTGAAACTTGAAACACACAAGAGCGAATTTGCGATGTTATCCGCGAATGTCCATTTTAAAGTTTTAATTCAGTCAGCCAATCTTTTTATTTGCAAGATCAAAATGAATCCTTCAATCATTTTAGCACAAGAAAAAATGTTAGAATCTTCGGTAATAAAAAATCCCATTCGAAGAATAGAGATAAAATCATTTGCACTTCCGTTGGGTTTACAATCTGTATCGATTCCTAATGCTTTTATAGGTCAAAGCCTGCGAGATTAATTAAAAAATCCATTTAATTGTCAACATTTTAATTTAAATTATTTGTGTATTTTAAAAGGCAGAGTTATGATTCCTAGTTAACCACTCACACCCGATTTTGAATCCAAACTCTATGCAAGAGAGATCATATCTTTCTCTTTTCCCTGATCTGGGCCGTTACCTCGGTTCTCAGAATATAAATATCACATATTCGGAATATGCTGAAGGGTATACATTGTTTGCATTTGATTTGACCCCCGATTATGAAGCTTCCAGTGACCACATCAGCATTTCTAAAAACTAAAATTTAACAATTGATTTAAAGTTTTCTATCTCTCTGCCGGAGACCATCAGTTTAATTATTTACTCTGAATATTGCAACATGATAGAGATTGATAAATCGCGTAATGTCTATACTGATTTTTAAAAAAAATAGAATGTATGCATCTCATTTATATCGGTTTGCTTGTGGAGACTCGTTTATTAAAAGAAAATTTGGAGGTGTTTTTTCTAGTGATGTATTACCGACCTATAAATTAAATTTTTCATATTTTATAGTGAATTTAGATCCCAAAGATATGCCCGGAAGCCACTGGATTGCAATTGCTTTTAAGAAAAACACCGCTTTATATTTCGATAGTTATGGCCACCCTCCTAAACTGAAAAACATTTTTAATTTTATGAATAAAAATTAGCAAATTATCAAATACAACACAGCATGTTTTCCAAAGTTACAAAACCGAAACTTGCGGCTTGTTTGCGTTGTATTTTTTATATCGGATTAGCCGAAGTTTATTGATAAAACAATTGGATGCAAAAGATATCGCGAAGAATGAGTTATTCATTCAACAGTTTTCTAAAAAAAATTTATCGTTGGTGAAGTGTTGTCGCAATTTTCAAGTTCAGAAACAAACATGCAAGGCTCTTTTAAATACAAAGAGAGTAAATTATTTGTTATAATTAACCTGTGAAAATGGAACAGTACAGTTATCCAATTGTGGATGTTTCATCTGAAGACACTTTTAAAGATGTGTACACATGAATTTGTACACGAATAGCCTGTGTTACCAGTGCTGCAGCAAGGAAAATTACAACGGGTGAAAGAATCGTTTATTTTAAAATTTTGAAGAATGCTGATATCGTACAACTATTGCATGCAGAAGAAAATGATTACAGATTCAGTTATTGTTTACTTAAACGGAACTCTCTTAATGAATCTTTCAAGATTACAGATTCATCAGTATACCCATGTTTTACATTGTGTAACATCTGCAAAAAGCTATTTTAATAGCGGAGAGTGTTTCAGCACCAATGTGAAAATTGGTTATTTCAAAGTTTTGACCGATGATGATGTGGTCAAAAAATGTGGTCAACCATGTTATAAATAAGCACTGGTTTTCATTGTTGTTTTCAATAGAAATAGACTTTTGAAAAAAATATTGTTTAAATTATGCTTTTAAATTTTTTTAAGTATATGTTTTTAAATTATTTGTGTAGTCAACTATGTATGTTTTCCTCGAACATTAATAAATATGATTTTAAACTGAGCTAATGCAGGGTTGCTACACAAACTAGGAGAAAAAATTCCTTGAGTTTTCCCTGTCTCTTTTAGAAGTAAAATAGATGGCACGCAATCATGCAGTATTAGAATCTAACATGTTTACAAGTCAACTGAACATATTTAGTGTATATTAATTTTATTAACTTACTACAGTTGGGATGGGGGGGGGGGACATAATTGATTCATTATAAAGCACTAAATTTTTTTTTTTTAATATTTGAATATGAAAAAATTTTCCAATGTTTTTCCAAAAAATTTCAAAATTCCCTGAATTTTCCCTGTTTTTGCAATAAATTTTGAAAAATCCCTGAGTTTTCCCTGTTTTTTAACAGATTTTCAAATTCCCTGAGTTTTCCAGGTACTGTAGCAGCCATGTAATGTTTTGTATGTTTTATTTAATTAAAAAATTGTCTGTTTCTATTATTAGAATGTGATATAAATATTTTTGAAAAAAAAATTAATTAAATTATAAAACATTTTTTTAAATATATTAAAAGCATACCTTTTTTGTGAAATCCGAACTATTAGACGCTGGTTTGTTAAAGTTTTTAACCTACAGTAATATTTTTTCTTAAAACATGCATATTGATTTTAAACAAATTTAAAAACATGTTTAGACAATAAAAAGCAAATTTAGACATCTTTAAACATGTCATATATTTAACATAATAAAACTTTTTTAAAGCTGTAAAAAACATTTTTATGAATAATGATAGTAATAGAGGTGCCAAGTTTCAATAAGAGCTATCAGTATCAAAGTTATATATTTATGAAACATGAATCGCCTCACGGAATAACTTTTGCGCACAAACTCACATATAATAACGAATTGCACAGTTTTTGTAAACAAATATATATAATATACTAATTTAGAAAATTTTCTAAACAAAAGTAAATAAATATGTATTTCTTTGCCTTCTTACGAAATGAAAGATTTCTTTTAAACCTGCTTTGGAGGGGGGAGGGGGGAGTTCTGAAGATTTATTATTTTGTTTATTATTACTTTTTAATAGTCTTTTTTTTTTTTTTTTTGACAACTGTTTTTATGGCATTAAATACTAAAACATTGATCCTTTCTTTATGTATCTTGCATATTTTTTTGTTTGATGATACAGTATGTATTTTAAATTTATTAAGTAAAAACAAATAGATTCATCCAGTTCAGTAATAAAGCCTAAAAATAATTGCATATGTGAGAAATATTGAGCACTTCTATCACTTTTTTGGTTCTAGAAGTAAGCCTTGAAGTGAGCTGGGAAATACAAATAATTAGGTGAAGAGAAATGAAATACTGCTACTCCTTTATAGGTTCTAGAATTTTATAAAGCATATTTAAAATGAATATTGACATTTATGTGAATGATGGACAAAGATTGGGAAACTAAAGGCTTCTGCAGAGCTTTTAATCATCGATGGCTAGTTGGAGATAAGAAAAGAGGGGGGGGGGTAAAAAAATTACATCAGCGAGAAATATTGTATAATTCTATTTCTTTATAGTTTCTAAAATCTAATAAAGCAAGTTTAAAATGAATATTGACATTTATGTTGTGGATGGAGAAAGGTTGAGAATTGGAAGGCTTCCGTTGTGCGTTTTATCGTCGATCGTTAGTGGGGATTCTTTTTTCTTAACGATTGATATCCGCGATTTTTTTAAAAGCGTAAAATCCGTATTTTTTTTATGTTGTCCGTAATGCCGTAATTATTGCCGTAAATCCGTAATAATTACGGTCAAATCGTAATAATTGGCACCTCCATAATATAATATTTTTTAAAAACATATTTTAAAAACTACAATCTTTTTCAATATAATATTGTAAAAATTATACATACTTTTTCCTTCAGAAGCAAAAAACAAACCAAAATGCACATGTTTAAAACATGGTTTCTATAACATAATAACAATATTTTTTTATAAAAATAATAATTATTTTTAAATAATAATATTATTTATAAATAATAATAATGATAATAATAATAACATACCTTTGTTTTCCACTTAAAATTATAAAATGAAGAAATAATAAATATTTATAATTTTATAAGTGCACATAAAATGAAAAAATATAATTAACAAAAATGTATTTTATATATTTTTTAATTATTCAAATATAAAAAGAAAAAAATTATATATAGTAAAGTATTTTTACCATATTTTAACCCCTTTTTCTTATTTTCCTAAACAAAATATATTACCTTTCTTTTCCTAATAAGTCAATATTTTCTTCTAAAATTTTTCTTAATTTTTCTTCTCAGTTTCTTCTGGTTTTTCTTACTTTCCGAATGCTGGAAAATGGTATCTGGTGTATATAACTGATATCATAATCACAGCTTAACACCTGACTCCATTATCGAGCCCTTTTTTATTTCTTTGGCTGGCAAGCTAAAACAAACATTAAGAAAAAAACAAATGAAATTTACAAAGTAGGAAAGTCAATGGTGAAACGCTACAAGTGTATATTATGTCAACATAGCATCTCGGACATTTCGACTACCTGTATCTCAGCTCCCTGAACCCCAAGACCTATGATTTTTGGCACAGACCTTCAGCATACCCTTAAGACAAAACACACAAATTTGCATGTTGTTCCAAATTAAGGGGCCTGAGTTATATAACTTTTAAAACCCGAATTTGCCAGTTACACTCTTCTGCTTCTTCTTCTTGTTATTGTTAAGACAGCGATTATTGACAGCAATTGAGCCTAGAGTTCTGCAGCTAATGAGCAGAAAATTTGCATGGACATTCCTTCTGACTAGTGCCTTTTGCAATCAAAATTTTTTTTGGTCAATATACAGGGTAGTTATTTTCAATTTTGTGATAGTTAACCCAAAAATTTTGTGAATTTGTCAAGAGATGGCGCTCGTTTTCAATGAATTTAATTTTGTCATTTAATAAGACATTAAATAGTAATAAATTCTGTTTTTATCTTTCTTTCTTTCTTTACTTTTTTTTACAAAAATGGATTGAATAAATTAAAAGACACTTTTTTCTTAAAATTTTTACAAGAAACATGTTTATTAATTAAAAAAATAATTGATAAATTTGGATTTCATAATAAATAAATGCTTAAAGGACACGCTAAACCACAGAGTAAATATAGTAACTAGAGAGAGCACCCCTATTGTGTCGTCCGAATGAAAGTGTCTCGAAGATGAAACACGTGAGTTTAGGCATTTGGCGATGAAGGGGTTGCTTGTTAACGCCAGTTCCATTGCTTTATCACAGTTATTGGCGTGAGTGTAATACTCCTATGCGGCAAACGGATGAAAAGAGGGGGGGAAAAAAAGGATACGAAATAGAACATTTACTGATACTGATATGTTCAACATAATTATAATAACTATTATTTACTATGTAATTATCACTCGTTATATTATTATTTAAATATGTTTGCCTTTATTTATTTATATTTTAATATAGTTTATCAATAAATAAATAACATCAAACAAAGTTGCCGCTTTGTTTGCAACACTCGTCCCTACTTTGTTCACCTGACGAAGGGTTGTGCTTTTTTTTTTTACCTGAAACAATTGTTGCCAGTTTGTTGCAATTTATAGTATATTTTTTTTTAAGTTTCGTGCTTTTTAATTTAAAACGCTAGTTCTGTGGTGTTTCTTAATAACTCTAACTATGAACTTTCTATTTTAAAAACTTTGTAACTTATTCAAAATTTAAATTTTTATCTTTAAATTATTATTATTTTGTTCTAAATTTTTATTTTTGAAAAAAAAAAAAAAAAAAAGTTTCACACAAACAAGCATTATTGTTTTCTTATAGTATAAATACAGAAATTAAAGATAACAAATCTATGATGGGGAATAGTGAAGAAGTATAATTAGGTAAATTAATTTAAATACTCAATCTTTTTAAATATCAGTGATGGGAAAATATGTCTTGTAAACCTTAATTACTAAAAAATTTCATTAAACGAATAAATAAAATATCTTAAATAAATTCAATTTAATGCTAACCTCTATAATGTTCTTTTTTTCCTTTTTTTTTAAAGTAATTTAATAGATGTTATATAACTTCAACGAACGTATTTCTTTTAACATATTTTCAATTCAATTGTAACAAGATTTTTTTTTTTTTTAATGAATAAAATATTATATATATATATATATATATATATATATATTAAAATGAAGCATTGCAAAATAGCATTTTATCATAAAATACAGTAATAACATTTCTAAATTAATTTTAGCAATACAAATTTAGTACACACACATACACACATGTATTGAAAATTAAAAAGGATTTTTTTTTTCAATATATCAAACAAAAATAATAAGGAAAAGTACTTTTTATTTTATATTTTTATTGTTATTTTTATGAATATTTGGAAGAAAGTAGAGCATTTCAGCGAATGGAAGAGATTTTCTCTTGGTGACAAACTCTATCGCCAAGATTCGATAGACATTAAATCTTCTAAACTACAGATTAATTAAGCGTTTTTAATAATTATGCATGGAATACTTTAACTGAGGATGACAAATGATTCTATGCTCTATTGTTTCATACATATATGACTTTTATTTTTGGATAAAATCTATCGAAAACATCAAGGACATTAGCGACTACCATATAAATCAGTGCTACAGTGATGCTCAGGGGAAAGTGTTTTGCCAGAAGTCACGTGACACAATCCTCCTGCCGCAAGTACTGTTTTATTGCTCTCTCTAGTTCCTATACTTACTCTGTGCGCTAAACAGACTTTTAACAAAAGTAATGTGGTGGATTAAATAAAAGAGCGATTCGTTAACTTTATAAAATTACGGATGATGGAAGAATACATATAAATAAATTCCGATCATATATTATACACGAGAAATATTATCATGGAAAAATTCAAATTTGACATTTTTCTGTTTCTATGAGTTTTGAGGTCTTCTGAATTCATTTTTCATTTTTTATAATAAAGAGATATGCATGTATGTGTATCAGTGAATACGAAAGCATCTAAACTCAGCATTTTATATATATGTACTGATAAGTATAAAGGATTTAAGTCCATATTCTTGATTTTTCAGGAGACGAAAAATAAAGTTAAACTAACTAAAAACTAATCAGAAGAATCGATTAGGAAAAAGGGATTATGTTGATTTATACCCTTTATACCATTCAGTGATTGTCAACCTTCATTTAATAAAAGGGAAAAAATTGAATTAAATATTTTATACAAAGATTAATGCTAAATTTCTGACTTGAATCTTTTTTTACCAATGGATTTTCTCAAAGACTAAATGACATGGATTTAAATCCTTTATACGAATCAATAGAGAATTTTTTTCAGAGTATGACTATGTACTAACTCAAAATCGACATTTTTGGACTTAAATCCTTTATACTTATCAGTACAGATATATGCTGGAGGTGACCCACAACTAATGGTTTTAATGATGTAGAACTTAGTTTTTTTTTTTTTTACCATGTTTTTATTAACTTCGATTCTTGTTTGTTTGTTTGTTTTTCCAATACAAATCTTGCAATCGATTTTTAACTAACTTCCCGACTAGCTAGACATTTGAAGCTTTCCGGATAGCTCAGAACACGGTAAAACTGCATTTTTTAAATACTTTTAGCCAACTGTTTTGGGTTCCTGCTGCCATCGGCAGCATTACCAGTACAAATCTTGCAATTGATTTTTAACTAACTTCTCGACTAGCTAGACATTTGAAACTTTCAGGATAGTTCAGAACACGGTGACAATACATTTTTTAACACTTTTAGTCAACTGTTTCAGGTCCCTACTGCCTTCGGCAGCATTTATATGATTCAACAAAAATTTTATTTAACTAACTTCCCAACTAGCTAGACATATGAAGTTTTCAGAATAGTTCAGAACACGGTGAAAATACTTTTTTTTAAATACTTTTAGTCAACTGTTTCAGGTTCAGTAGCAGGCCTCCTCGAGTGTAAACCCTGGGTCATGCTAAATCTGCTACACAGGTATAATACAGTGTTTTTTATTTCATATGCAAAATCATTTACTCATTTACGCGATTCGCTGCGATGCTCGATTAGACGCACTTTTCAGAGCTCTAGTGGCGCAGTGTTCCCGCTGATGGAACACCCACAGATTAAAAACGGTAAATGCTATCTTTACAAAATTAAACTTGCGTACTCGTTTAGACCTAAGTAGATAGCCTACAACTTTTTTTGTTGAAATTCCAACTTTAAAAAGTAGTAAGCTGTAAAGGGTTAAGGGAACTGGGATGTGAAATACCTTCAAAATTTTGATTTTTCAATTAGTGCCTTAAAAAATAGTACAGATTCTGCAGTTTACAAATGTATATAATTTATATGTATACATGGTAGCACAGACTGTTTTCAAGTGTTTGAAAATACTGGAAAACACAAAGGTCTTGCAGTAAGTTTAGAATTTTTACGTTCAAAATGCAATAATTCCACAAGTGCAATGTCTTCCAGTAAGTCAAAAGCATACAATATCAATATAAAACTAGTGCATGGCATGCATTGCATTGATAAAGGGAAGAGAGTTGCTGAAATATTTTGTAGCATTATGAACTTGCCATTTTTTCCTTTCAAATTTGAACGATACAATAAAATAATCCATGGTAGTCTGAATACTGTTTCTATGCAATCCATGGTAAAAGCAGTAAATAAGATTGTGGCTATGCTGGATGGTGAAAAAATATAACTGCAGCTTTTGATGGAGCTTGACAGAAGAGGGGTTATATTTCTCTTAATGGTGTTGTGCGTGCAATATCACTAGAAAACAGTAAGGTAATTGACTTTGAATATTTATCAAGGTATTGTTTCTCATGCAAAAATAAAAATGTTGATCAACATAACTGCCAGAAAAATTTCGATGGATTTAGTGGAGGTATGGAAGCTACAGAAAAACTAAAATAGAGCACCTAAAACAAAATTTGTGAGCATAACCACATTAAAAATAGGAACAATGGGTACTGTAATTTGTTTTAATGATGGGATGTATAGCAGAAGTAATGTATTAAAGGCTATGGGCATTGTACCAGGAGCATACTTAAAAGCATCCCATCACAAAATTGATAATATAAGAATATGCCAGGCAGAACTCAGAATTCAAAAACTTTCCTGAGAATCCCGAATGAGAAAATTATAAAGAAAAAACATGTTGAAAAAAAAAAAAGGAATGTTAGGACAAAATGACTATGGGGTAGGACTGTTTTAATTATATATAAATATTTAAACTTGAAGGGCTAAAAGTGTTTTTTACATTTTTCTCAACATGTCATTTTCCTATATATTGGTACACTTTGTGAAAAATCTGTTGAAAGTAGTTCTCTGAAATTTTAGAGGGAAATAGAATAAGTGCCTCTGCATATAGTGAACCTATTTTTTTACTTATAAACCTTGCGATATTTTTTTTTAACTGTGACTATATGTGTTAAAAATTGCATATAAGTAAAAATTGCTATTTTTTTTTATATTTTTTTTTAAAAGAACAACAAAACATAAAATAGGTTCAGTACATAAACAGAAGTATTTTCTATCATCATACATGATTTCAAGGTAAGATTTTCATTAGTTTTTTAGAAAAGTGTACCAAAGTGAATGAAGTGAAAAAATCCTTGAGTTATATACATGCATTTTTACAGTGCTATTATAAAAAAACTGTAACACATAAGAATAAATAATTTGCACCAAATATTTTTTAAACTTATCGTTAATATCTCATAAAAAATTTATATTGATGCATGCATAATAAGAGAAGATACGGCTATTAAAGCAACAACCTAAATTTCTCATTTCTCGGTTGTCGCAAACGTCTCAGTCCCCTTAATGTGTGTGGCCTAAAAACTTTGTATTTTCTATTTTATATCCTTAACCATGTCTCTGTCAGTACAAAAAAAAAAAAAAAAAAAAAAAAAGCTGTGTACACTCTTGTGTATATCAACAAAAAAATTATAAAATAATAAAAGACAATAAAAAAGGTGGCGGTTGGGTGGGCAGATGTTTGATTATGGAGGTGGGGTGGTGTTGTAAGGCTGGATGGTTGGGTGGGTTTGTGAAATTAAATTAAAAAAAAAAAAAAAGGTAGAAGGTTTGTTGCATTTGCTTTGTATTACTATGCATACTTTCATTTTCCATTAAAATTTCAGTTTTTTCCTTTTTGAGTTGTCAACTATATTTAATGTTCTAATTATACTGTTAAACACAATGTGATAAATCGGTGAATTTCATTGTGGCTTCGTGGTTTCATTGTTGTTCATCTGCTTTGAAATTTGCATTTTTAAATCCATATGGTTCCTGTTCTGGTTGTGGCAGGCTGGGGGAGTGTTGCCGGCATAAAACTAGTGTAACCCCACAGGCAAGTCACAAGTCTTGCCGCCTGCCTCCTTCTTCCTATCTTGTGTTTCTTGAGTTGTTTTTTCATTAATTTTGATAAGTTTATGGTTTTAAATTAAGATTTGTTGTTTTACTTTATTGATTCGTTTGTTTTGCAGGCTGTTAATTGGTGAATCTGGTTTCTTTGCATTGGTATATTTCGTCCACTGGTGATTTTTTTTTTGTATTATTGGCCATTGGTGTTTCAGTGATCTTGTATCTGTTGCTTGGCTTCTACTATGCTTAATAGATCATCTTTATTATATATATATATATATATTATACACACACATATATATATATATATAAATGCATGTAACAGAAAAAATAACCTAAGCAACTACTTTCTGTCAATAAATTTATTTCACAATTTACAAAAATTGTATGTGCAAAAACCTACTTGATTTGTGTCCTTTACGTCTTAGTTAAATAACTTTTATATTATAAAAAAATAATAAATCAATAATAAAATGTTGTTTTAAATTTCTGAAGTTCAATTAACTTTAAATTAAACTTTTATTTTGTCTTTGTGATTAACTTCATTTTAAGTCAGAATCTGAATTTGAGACCAGCATCAGGTCCGGTAAACCACTTTTACCCGAACTTGACATTCAATCAGGTTTGGGTCTGGTTGACTAAATTTTTTCTCTTGCATGTGAGGTTCGGTTCAGGTTGACTGATTTATTTTTTTTATGGGTCAGGTTGACTGAATTTTTTTCCTGGGGGCTGGGTTGACTGATTTTTTTTTCTTTTTTTTCTTGTGGTCGTGTTTCGATTAGGTTGACTAAATTTTTTTCCTGCAGGTTAGGTTAAGTTTTCAACGAGTCAGGTCGACTTGAGAACATCATTCAAAATATTTTATCATAATAAGCAGAAATTTGTTCAATATAATTATAAACATACTACATATTCCCATAATTAAACATATGTATACACAAATTATTATATGCATATCGCAGAAAGGCAAAAAACAAAGAGAAGTCATATATATATGTATATATACTAAACTTAAAGCATATTTTTGTACTCTTGAAGTACACAACACACACAAATAGTTAAAAATTATTAATCTATTTTTCAGATTTTTAAATTTTTAACTTAGTGTATCACTAACTCTATTCTTAAATATTTTTAAATGATTTACTAATTCTGTGACAGTGAAAATTTATTTTATTTTATAACTTTAAAAAGTTTTGCATGATTTTCAGATGAATCATTAGATTTCATTTAGTTTTCAGGTTTTGAATATAAAGAAATCTGGTTCGGGTCAATGAAAAAAATTGTTTTTTGTCGGTTTGATTCTAATTTAAATTCACTGTATCAATGCTGCTGGGAGATAAACATTCCATAGGAATGCACACCCTATACAAAACTAATGGCTGAATGATGATTTGATTAGTTTTTGGTGTTTTGTATAAGGAAAGGTAATGGCAATTATGAATCATAAATGCTCATTTTTTAATAGTAAAAGTTTTTTATATACAGGGTGTTTATAAAGTCCCGGACCCATTTTGATGTTTAATAACTCATAAAATAATAAAGATAGATTAAAATTAATAACATAAATGGTTAGATGGACTCAAAAAGTTTCATGACCCTTGTCAATGAACTTCCACGTGTGCCCCCTTCATCGCACGGAGAATATCAAGTCGATAGTCAATTTCACACCAGGTAGCGGCAAGCATGAATTCATAAATTTCTAAAATTCATATTTCATAAATTTCTCTTAACATAGTTATCATGTTAAGAGAAATGAATTTGAAAAAAAAAAAAAAAAAAAAAAAACGCTTGACACAGTGACAGAATGAAATCCCCGCATAATAGACGATATTTAGAAAAGTACAGATATTTAGACTGGAAAATGAAATTATCTGAAATTAACCACACGTGCAGACGATATTTACAAAAGTAAAGATATTCAAACCTGAAAAGAAAATATATGAGTTATTCCATCAATAAATGCCATAAGTTTGTTTATATCTTCATTATTTTATGAGTTATTAAACATCAAAATGGGTACGGAACTTTATAAACACCCTGTATTTCTGTTAAGATAAAATAATATAGATTGCATGGTTTTTTTTAAATGTTTAACACTTTATATTTTCTAAGGTATTATAACTATTAAGAAACCCTATTTTTAACTGTAAAATTTAAAATTTTCCCATTTTTTCCAGAAAAAAACTATTTTTTTTCCACCGCCTCAAAATTTTCAGAAATTTTAAATCTCTAAGTTTATCTAAAATAAGTTGTAGAATACTCATCTTGAACAGTGTTAAATTCTCATTCACAGGTTCGAAATAATCCAATAAAGGACTAGAAAGATGTTTTTGACATGTCTTCTTATGTAGAGCCAGAGCCCGCATAATATTAATTTTTTTTCTTACATTCAACATTAATTGCCCGAAAAATGAGTTGATCATTTTTTTATAAAATGCTTTGCTAAATTCATCGGTGGCACTTTTTCTTTTTTCATGTAAAAATTCGATGTAAGGTCTTAACCATGGTGATTGTTTAAAGGCCAATATACGATGTATTTTTTTTTTTAATTTCATACCCAAATTTAAGTAACATTGTAAATTACGATAATGCACCATACAATTTTTTTTTTCGGATAAAAATTGGGTATTAATTTTTTACTTGGAAGAGTGTGTTTCAGACCGAATTTATCACACAGTTTTTTGGAATAATCAGACAGCATTTCATATGTTATATTTAAATGATCAGATGCCAGCAGAAGATCATTAGTAAAATCATTCATACTCTTTGGATAGTCCAAATCGCATTCTATAAAAAAAAACCACCTCCGATTCTGTGTCATAATTGTATACATTAAATTTTCAACAGCGCTTTCCTCAAGCCATGTAAGCCCACTTTCAGCAGGGTCGAAGGAAAGGGAGGGGCTCAAGGCCCCCCCCCCTATTGATTATGATGAAATTACATTTTAATGTAAGATAAAAGAATCGTTAAATTAAAACCAAAATTAATCTAATGTGTTATAATTGGTAATATTTTATAATTAATACTAATAATTAGTGAATACTAATTAACATCTAGTTATTAGTTGATTTTATTAAGATTTCAGTAATTTTTAAAATGAAATTTTTTGAGCCCCTCCCATGATTTTTGAATTGCTACGACCTTGACTTTCAGGTAAATAGTTGTTACACATGGTGGGCCCATAAAAGCTAATTACATCGAACAGAAAAATATAATTAGACTGTTTTTCATTGTTATAAAATTCCAATATAAGAGGGTTATTGGCGGACATGTCGACGACCCAAGAGACAGATACCTCCCCTTATTTGACTTTCAAACCACAAGTAGTCATCGACATTATTTAATAGTTGTAATTGAATTTTAGCACGTTTTAGTCTGGCGTTCCAAGTAAGTTGGGCCAAAGTAAGAAAATGAACCGGATCCAGTTGAAAATTATCCACTGACATTTTACGAAATGAGGTAAAAACTTTGGCCAAAAGTACAACATATAAATTTTGATATATTTCCAAATATTCCCCTAAAAAACGACAACCGAACGCCGTGTAAACAAATTTAGCATGTTCATATTCTTTTACGCTTAGGGGAGCATTCGTTAAGATTTTTAAAAAAGATTCTATAGGTGGAAGATATGGTATTTTTAGTTTTTCAATATTATCTAAAAAAGAATATGGAAATATACCTTTCTTTTTTGAAAGAGGATGTAATGTCTCATCATTAAAAAAATTATTAAATATTTTAAAATTATGTCCGGAATTTTGCAAATTGAATACAAGTTGAACATGTTATCACTACCTTAATTTCCAGTTGGCTTCCATTGCCATTAGCTGCTAAGTATAATTTTATTAGTTTAGTTGTTGTAAGGTAGTAAGATTCCTTATTATAATCCAGGGATTGAACAGCAACAATTTAAGCTAAAATATATTTTAGGCTTACAATTCCCCTAGCGGTGACTTTTGGAACTAATATTTTTTTTAGTGCAATCCTTCGTCCCCGTCCTGTTAAATCATCCTACAAAATTTGGTGCCATTCACGCAATTAGGCCACTCTACAGAACACTGTAAACACTGTCAGTTTAATTATGGTCACCCTATACAAAGTTAAAAGATAAGTGTGCATACCTTATAAAATAATTTATCCTCTCTTAAATATAGAAAAAAATATCCATTTTTCATCTTGTTTCTTGATTCCATTTTCTTATCTGGTTATTGTGCTATAAACAGAAACATTCAAAAACATAGATAAATATTATATACATAAATGAGAAGGATAATATATATAAATAAAGAATTTAAAAACAACAAAGTAGCAATACGAAATGTAGACTAAAAATCATCTACAATGATAGTTAGAAATCTTAAGGTAGCTTAGAAAAAGGCTGTCTTAATTTTACAGCAATTTAAGTATCTTATTGGTTGATACTTATACTAATGCAAAAAAGAACTTAGTAGTATGTTAAAAATATTTTCTTGACTAGTAACTGCTACAGCAATTTTAAATTTTTGTTTGCCGGTTATATATTTAACACAACTCACGAGAGGGATTTAAAAAAAAAAAAAAAAAAAAAAAAACAATTATTGTATTAATAAGAAAGCACCACAGAATTGGCGTTTTAAAGTAATAAGCACAAAACTTTGATTAAACAACATAAAATGCAATAAACTCACAAAAATTGTTTCAAGTCAAAAGAACACATGACCTTTCATCAGGCAAACAAAGTAGGCACAAGTGCTGCAATCAAAGCATGCCGCTTTAGTGGGTTGTCACTTTGTTTGCAGCACTCATGCCTACTTTGTTTGCCTGACAAAGGGTTGTATGTTCTTTCGACCCGAAACAATTGTTGTGAGTGTACTGCCTTGTATGATGTTTATTCGAAGTTTTGTACTTATTAATTATTGTATTACATATTTTCCTCTATATAGACCATGGCAGCGTATGATTCACAGGACAGCATTTTTAGCCATGACAAAGATTTTTCATCAGATAATCCACACAACCGTATAATCTGCAAATACAAATCGTAATCAATACACAAAATATTGATAAATTTGCATGCCCTTTATTCAGCTGTTATTTAAAAGACAATTACAGTATGGAACCGCTTATCCGAAATCCAGTTACCGAAAAATCAGTTATCCAGAATTATATTTTCAGACAACTAACTTCTGATATTTATATTAAGAAAAAAAAAACTTACATGAGCTTTATCTATAAAAATATACCTTAAAGATATCATCCTTTTTATTGTGCACGTGCAAATATATTTTGGGTGTACTTACACTCATCTTCAGAGCACTGAGCAACACTGCCTCTTCATCTGTCTGTTTTCACTTTCACTCTTTCCTGACAAATTCTCTTCACTTTCTTTCGTCTTTTCATTAAGTGTTGCCATGCAACTAGTAAAACAAATCAAAGTGAAGAGGATTAATCAGGAATGAGTGAAAGTGAAAACAGACAGATGAACAGGCAGTGTCGCTGAGTGCACTGAAGAGTACACCCGAAATATAATTGCATGTGCACAATCAAAAGGATGATATCTTTAAGGTATATTTTTACTTTCTCTTACCCATAAAGTAGAGAAAGTATTGTTTTTGGGTCAAATTTTTGAAAGCGAGTTTTTGTTATATTTACACTTTTTAAGGCCCTTGAATCCGAAAATCATAGTTTTAGCGGTTGGTCTCTGTATGTGTGTGTGTGTGTGTCTGTCATAACCATATCTCAAGAACAAATGGTAGCAGAAAGTCCAAACTTCGGATTCTAAATGTGTATGATATAGGGATGCTACACTAAGGTTTTTGTTGAGATGATGCAAATGGTTCATGTACAGGGACACCCAAGAGAATTCAAATACATTACATCTATGGGGGAAATTGCAAGTAAGTAGAATTTAACACCTATAGATTGGGGGAAGGACAGGTAATAAATAAAATCCCATTATCTTTAAAAAATCCATGAATATTTTGTATTTTCATGGATATAAAAACACAAATTTTCTTAAAAGAATAAAAAAAAGCATATAAAGTCAGGTCTTAATTTTCTGATCCCTATTAAAAATAATATTTAATGTTTTAAAATGATTGGTCAATCTTGGTTAAAAGCATTTGGTTTTGGGCAGATTTTGATTGTTATGTAAGGTTAACAAGTTTCAAAGATATTTTCTATCTTTGAAACTAGATTAATAATATACAGTCAAACCTCGTTAACGATAATCTCAAGGGGGATAAAAAAAAATTGTTCATGTTATCAGTAGTTCAGGTTATCAGTAACTAATTTTCATATAACTAAGCTAATCTTCATTTTGATGGGGATTGTGGAAACAGTTCATGTTAAAAGCAATTCACATTAACAGTGTTCATGTTAACGAGGTTTGACTATATCTTAATTAAAAATTATTTTAAAACTTTAATTTTTTTTCAGTTTAAAATACTTTTTTCTTATAATTTTTTGTTTCTTATATTTTTTTTTAAATTAAATATTTAATTTGATTAATTAAAGATGTTAATTAATTTTAGATTTAAAAATAAGAAGCATGTGCATTTTAAGAGTGATCACTGAGGGTTGTTTTCCGGAGCAACCACTTATCTGGAAAAACCAGTTATCTAGAACAGTCTTGTCCGAACCATTCTGGATAATTTGGTTTCCTACTGTATAATGTACCTATAAAAGCAATTAAAAATTTTGAAAAATAACTTATCCTTTTTGTTTGGAAAAAAGGTAATATTTTAATAAAAAACATAAACAAAAGCATCGTGCTATTAGGCTAGGATAGTATATTCTAAAAATGGAGGCCACCTCTACTAGTACAAATACGTCATACATGAATCAGTCACTATCGGCTCCAAAACTGGCCTAGTAGACACATGATCTGAATGTATTTGTTTACATCCTTTTAACGCAAAAGTTCAATATTTACCATTAGACAATATTAGGGAGATAATGCACACTTAAGCATTTTGAGTTTTTTTAACAGATAATCCACGGAAAAAAAATATGGTAATTTGTTATCATAAAGGAAATACTACAGAAGGAAAAAAATAATAAATTATATTGCTATTGAACAAGGTTGCTATCATGTAGTGCCCATAAAAATATCACTATAAAAAAACCTAGTACAACAGGAATAAAAGAGGGTAGAGGGATTAGCAATTTTTACATGAAGGTTTATTTAAATTATATATATACTAGCAGGCTACGCCCGCTTAGCTGCTCACTATATTTAAATGAATTTTCAAAAGAATTGGATCAGTATTTATTTTTTACATCACATTAAAAGTAAAAACTAAAAAGAAATGCATTGAAATCGCTTTAGACCTCGCTTCAGGTACCTGCTGCCTAAAACAGCTCTTCTTCTGGCCTATACTGGATCGGGTCCAGGTTGCCACTGTCTGCAGAATGCTCTTTCCCAAGCACTTCAATCTGGGTATTTATCGATGACATGTAGATTTTCTGTTATTTAATAACTACGATTTTAAAGATGACTGTATCTCAGCATCTATTATATATTTTAGTTTTTGAACCATGTGTTTTATAGCCCCCGTTATTTACACTATATTACAATTTGATTCAAACCAGTATAATAAAATAGAATTAAAAGTAGATTTTCTTTTAAAAGGAATTAAATACAGGAAAAATAAATAAATTTTAATCAGTTTAATCCTTTCTACTATATACTACCATTTTTTTTTCCGAATAAATATTACAAATTAAAAAAAAAGGGGGGAAAAAAGGAATTTTATTTTAAAGGAATTAATTTAAAATGAAAAAAAACTAGTTGGCATAGGTGGACTCTGCTCAGTTCCCCATTATATTTATGTTCTCATAAATTTCTAGTGCGAGATATATTATAATCATGTTAAAAGAAATGAATTTGACCAAAGCTTTATACAGTGACAGAATGAAATCCCCCCTTAATAGGCTATCCACCGTTCACTTCGATATATTTATCTTATTCTAATCTATTAATTTATTTTATCAGGGTCAATTCCGTTGTTTAGTTTACATGCTACTATTTCCAATGCAATAATCCTCAAAATTCATATTTATATGAAAAATTTACAATTTCGCTATGTTGATAAAATCGTAAATTACGAATCATTTACTAAATTTTCCTACTAGAATATTTGTATTCAATCATGTTCAAACAAATATCATAAATGCAATTTTGATATTGTATAATACGAAAGGATTAAAGTTTATATTTTAAAAAATTCAAATACCTTAAATTTATCCTTTAAAAGCTATGTATATATTTCGGCATGCAATCGCAGCCCTCTTCAGCATTGCAAATGATAAACTCGTATTGCCGGAACAACAAAGTAAACAAACCTCCCTTGCCGATGTTCTAACTTCATTTCACTTCATGGTTTTTAGTATGGCAACAGATACTAAAAATCATGAAGTGAAATGAAGTTAGAACATCGGTGAGGGAGGTTTGTTTACTTTGGAGTTCCGACAATACGAGTTCATCATTTGCAACGCTGAAGAGGGCTGTGATGGCATGCTGAAATACATACGTTTCTTTTAAAGGATAAATTTAAGGTATTTGAATTTTTTAAAATGTAATTTTGAAGTTGTCTAATGTGTTTATGATCCTCAAAATGGAAGTTTATGCTCAATTTTGCCTTATTCTGACTTGTTAAGTAAATCGTAAATTCCAAATAACTTACGAATTTTTTAAATTGGAAAAATCATAGTCTATTATATACAAGCTAGTATCCTCAATAATATTTCGAAAGCAGTTTGACATTTTTACAATGAAAATATCCCTCAAGATTCACGTTTATGTGAAATTTTGCTGTATTCTGCCATGTTAAGAAATTCGTAAGTTTCCAACAACTTACGAAATTTTTATATTGGAAAATTCATAGTCATTAATATTCAAGCCAGTGTTCTAAATAATATTTCAAAAGTAATCTGACATCTTTACGATGAAAATATCTCTGAAAATTGACGTTTATGTGAAATTTTGCTGTATTCTGCCATGTTAAGAAATTCGTAAGTTTCCAACAACTTACGAAATTTTTATATTGGAAAATTCATAGTCATTAATATTCAAGCCAGTGTTCTAAATAATATTTCAAAAGTAATCTGACATCTTTACGATGAAAATATCTCTGAAAATTGACGTTTATGTGAAATTTTGCCCTATACTGCCATTTTAAGAAATTCGTAAATTTCCAATAATTTGCGAAATTTTCAAAGTAGCGTATTTAAAGTTACTGATGTTCATTCCGGCATCAAAACGGATATTTTAAAACTGGTCAGACATTTTTATAGTAAAAAGTTTCTATTTAATGCACATTTAAGTGAAATTTTGTCCTATTCTCCCCTGATAAGAAAATCGTAAATTTCTCATAACTTACGAAGTTTTTTAATTCGAATGTTGCAAATGAATAGGGTTCTTGCCAGTATCGCAAGAAATATTTTTAAACTGATCTAACCTCTCTGCGATCATTTCTTCGTGAGATATCGTGTTAACAGACTAACAAACTAACGGACTAACACACTAACGGACTGACACACTAACGGACTAACACACTAACAGACACCCTACAGACAGACACCATACAAATTTTGTCATTTTCGGATTCCTCACACCTGAAAACGTATAAAAAGTCAAAAAACTGAGGTCAAAATTTTTCAGGATTACCTAAGTTCCCCATACCTATAGTATGATGGGGAACTAAAAGTTGTTATATTATAAAAATTATACTTAAACATAACAATTTATTTCTAAGCACTGCATTACCATTTAATTTTCAATAAATGTAATAAATTAAAAATAAAATTGCCTTCAAATAAATGTATTAAATAAAAAATAAATTGTGAAATAGCTGTTGCTAAGATACGCAAACGATTACAATGGAAGAATAAATTCATGAAAAATTAAACATAAAAGCCAATATTTAAAATCTAAAAAACATTAATTTAAAAAATTCAAATTTGAAATTCGAAAAAATCTCGATGAGGTGCACACTTACAGGGTCCCAGGTACTCATCTGCCAAGTTTTGTAGCTCTGTGATTAGTAGTGTGAGCACCACAGTGCAGACAGATACACACACACTGACAGACACTTCTCTTTATTTACATAGATTAATATACATATATTATATTTTAAAAAAAAATTCTTTTTCCTCATAACTAATATTATTAATCATATGACTTGCAATATTCAGTCTTTTGATCTTTTCAGAATATATTAATAGCATATTGTGATAAAAATTAAATCAACAATAGCAGGCAAAATGAAAATTACTATATATATTCAATCGAAATTCTCAGTAAGTTTTTGAACTAAAGATACAATGAATATTCAGCCAAAATTAAGATCTGATTTATTTGGCTATTCGGTAAAATATCACTTCCCTTAGTGAGCCATAGTTCAATATTAAAGTAACAAATGCATTCATTTACAAAGTATAACTTTTAAATTTAACAGTTTACTATAAATATCAAAATATAACCCACAAATCTGACACACGTTTTACACTATAATCTTTTTTACTTTCCGAACACTATAGTGAGGAAAGTATTGTAATCATGTCAAAAATCCAAATTCGAGATTTTGATGTTTCTATACGTTTCGAGGTCCCCTGAGTCTGTTTTCACTATTTTTACAATGATGTATGTGTGTGTGTGTTGTGTGTGTGTATGTGTGTGTGTATGTCTGTGAGTGAACACGCTAGCGTCTAAACGCTTTGTTCGAATAAGCTGAAAGTTGGTGCGTATATTGTAAGTCACCATAGTACAAACCCTATAGATTTTGGTGAATCTAGCACTTATAGTTTTTTTACAGGGACACAAAGAAAAATTCTTTATCATTATGGCCTATGGGACCAAAACCTTAAAAGTGCGATAGCATCTAAACGCCTTCTACAATTGAGCAAAAAATTTATACACATATTATAGGTCACAGTTACTCAATCTGTATAGAGTTTGGAGAATCTGGCACTTACAGTTTTTTTACAGGGGCACAAAGAAAAATTCTTTATCACTATGGCCTAGGGGGCCAAATTTTTAAAAGTGCGATAGCATCTAAACGCTTATTTAATCTGAACAAAAAATTTGTACACATGTTATAGGTCACAGTTGCACAAACTGAATAGATTTTGGTGAATTTAGCACTTACAGTTTTTTTACAGGAACACAAAGAAACATTCTTTATCATTATGGCCTGTGGGACCAAATTTTTACTTTCTTCTATATTCAATAGAAGAAAATATTGGATTCGTAAAAATTTTCGACCTCGGGTTTTTGATGTATTTACACGTTTTGAGAGCTGTGGAACACGATTTGACCATTTTTAGAAAATGTCTGTCTGCTTGTCTGTCAGTCCCTGTGTGTGAGAGACAAACTTTTGTGGCAACTGTATCTCAGGAACTACTTCGCGGAATTTCATACAAATTGGTATGTAGTAGTTGCACCTAGACATAAATTAGTGCCTATCAACTTTTGGTAAAAATTGTCTTACAGGTTGCGTTGCCATCCCGCTTTTTCTAAATTTTTAACATGGTGGTATAGTACATAATTTTGTATAAATGTGCATAAAGAGAATTATTTTTTAATAATCATTATGAAATTTACCAGAATTATTTATAATAGAGATAGTCAACTCGGAAAATTTTTTTGTATGTGTAGGAGCCTCGCCTCCCCCCCCCCCCCCCCCGCTGGGGGGGGGGGGGGAATTCCCTCCTAGAGGAGAGTAAATTTTCATGATGGGTATCTTTCAAAAGAGCTCGCCAGTACCTTTAAAACAAATGGTTGAACGATAATTTAAAATGAAGTCATCGATTTTTTTTATGTAATATTGACAATAAAATAGACTTTTTTTGGATATTTAGTGTTATATTACTTCTCTAATATGGAAATCATCTGCATTATGATGGAAGATAATTTTTTTAAATAATAATTTTAATAAATTATTTTTACTGAGTGAATTTGTACAGGAAAATATAGAAGAAACTCATGTGGTGGCCACAACATACTAGTTAAAAGTGCAATAGCTCTAAGCGCCTTACTCAATTGAGCTGAAAATTTATATGAATATTATAAATCACTGTTGCACTAACTGTAAGCATTTTGGTGAATTTAGCATTTATAGGTTTTTTACAGGGACACAATGAAAATTCTTTATCATTATGATCTATGGGCTCAAAGTTCAGTAGCGTTAAATAAAACATCGTGTAACATATGGAGAAAAATACTCAAACACTTTATTATGGTTTTATCTCTTTTGTTTGTTTAACAACTCCTCTTTCTTTACTTTATCTACAAAACTGTTAATTACTCAATATTCGGAAAATCGAGTGGAGTAACTCCAGATTTTTTTTTTTTTTTTTTTTTTTTTTTTTTTAATGTAATATTCTAGTAACTTGTAAGTACAATTATAATGTCTGTTAAATCAAATTTCTGATGTAAAATTGGCCTATACAGAAACTATCCTGAAAATCATTTAATGGTGAGATGGTAATGGGGTGGTTGATTAGTTGATGTTTAATTATCTACCATAGAAAGACATGCTATGCTAAACCATTAAAAAAATAAATAAAAGCATAAAATGCTAAACAGTTAAAAAAATATAAACAATTTAAAAAATTAAACAACCTATCAACAAGTAAAGAAGTATAAATTTGATAGAATCTATAAAACTTTCAATAAAAATTCTCACACAATCTAAGTTAAGATGGTATAAAAAAAAAGTAGTTGTAAGATCATAAGGGCAAAAATTATTACATAATATTATAAATTATACTAAATATTACAAATGTATTTAGCAATTATTTGTGATCAACTGCAGATAGATATTTTTAAAACTGCAGCAATGTGATCCTATATTTCAACAATCAAGTACAAAAAATATTATGTATTAACAAATCAGAGACCAAAAAAGCAAGAATTTTGTTGAACTATGATGAATTAATCGTATGCAAAGGTAGAAATTTAAAAAATAACGTTACTGGTCCGCAGGACCAGTAATTTTCAGATTTCACTGGTCCGTACATATTTTGACTGGTCCGTTCTTTCATTCTATTATATATTTTTAAATATTTAAAAATTTGTAAACTGTTTGTTTTACTAAAACTTTGTTTATAAATTTACAGGTCAAATATGATAAATTTTTGTAAATTAATTAAAAAATACAAATGAAGTCTTACATAAATTAAAAATTTATGCTTTAATAAATGAGGTTCATGTCACTTATTTACTATTAAGAATTAAAAGTAAAAAAAGTTATGAAAGTCAAATTAAATGAAAAATTAAAGAGAATAAGTGATATTGACAATTATAAAGTGTACTTACAATTGTTAAACTATTCTGTGACAGATTTAAGGGCAATTTTAGAGAAAAGCAATAAATACAAAAAAAAAAAAATTGAAAAGCTTCAATAGCTCAGTGGACCACTGGAATTTATATTTTGCTGGACCATTGAATAATTTTGTTGTCCCGGACCAACAGAACACTGTTAATTTTTGAGCCCTGTTATGTTACGGGAATCAGCCTTGAAAAGTGTAAAATTTATTAATTACTGGCAAAATAATCCAATATTTTGGTAATTGTCAGCAAAAATAACTTTTTCAGCAATCAGCTATTTATAAACCAGTATAATTATCTCATAACAGGAGACTTGGCATTGGAATATTAAAACCTGAATAAACTACTACGTCAAAAATGCCAAAGAAAAATATTGCAAATGCATACAGCTGTTTCGGTAGCCTAAAGCGTACCATCTTCAGTGCAAAAAGAATTCTGAAGCTGTTTGCACCGTCTGCACTGAAGACGGTACGCTTTAGGCTACCGAAACAGCTGTATGCATTTGCAATATTTTTCTTTGGCGTTTTTGACATAGTAGTTTATTCAGGTTTTAATATTCCAACGCCAAGTCTCCTGTTATTATTTGTTAAGCTTCTACAGGCTTAGTTGAGTTATTGGTCTTCTGCTCTTATTGTTACTGAGCAACCTGGTCTGAGAAGCCTCATATAAGAGGGAGATTAGGTCAGTAATAGTTTGAGCCACTTTCTCCATTTCACAATGTGCAAATTAGTTAACTGGTTCTACCAATTACGTACTAAAAAGTTTCGTGCTCTCAACCGTCTGAAGTTCCTTTTACAGTGCAAGAGACATCGCATCATCCCTAAATTCATTCAACTGAAATGCAATATTTCCAGTTCCAGTTTTGTTAACAAAGCAGTACTCAGGTCTCATTTTAATATTCTCCGTGCAGTTATTAAGGAAACTCGTACCTCCATCGCCAAAATTGAAAAAGATTTATTCTCTCTCCACTTAAAGTTAGCCTTTGAACGTCCTAATTTTATGTTGATCGATCACAATTCCTGGATCCATTGTGACAACCGCTCTCGTAAACACTCAATTAAATTACAAGATAAATTCACCCGACTTCGAAATTCACAGAGTCTTATTCATTCGAACGACTTTTCTGTTGTCAATAAAAATGCAATCGTTAATCTTTCCAATGCTGAAATTACCAATAATCAATATTCTGTTCTCAAACTCAATTCAAATTTTGCCATTTCTAAACCTCCTTCTTTTCCTCAGTTAATTGCACCGGTTGAAAAAGCTTTCAAAAATTCTCGACTGACTGACCAACAGAAAGAAAATCTTCGCCATTTAATTCTTAATAATGCCAATTTCAATTCTAAAAATTTTAAATCAAATCTCAGCCCTGCAGAAAAAAACGCTTTCAAGGAATTAAAATCTAATGAAAATATCATCATTACTAAAGCTGATAAAGGTGGTCAGATTGTTATTTTGGATAAAAAACAATACATTGAAAGTGTTACCAAATTAATTAATGATGGCCCATATATTCCTCTGCCCCGTGACCCCTCTACTCAAGAGTTAAATAAAATTAAATCTGCTATAAAATCTTGCCCCTTGTTATTGGACTCTACTAAATCTCATCTTATCCCTTCTATTGCTAATTGTGCCAGATTTTATGCTTTACCGAAAGTTCACAAACCTATTATTCCATTTCGTCCCATAGTCTCTAATATCGGTACTGCTTCCTATAATTTAGCTAAATTTCTCACCACAATTTTTGCTCCCCTTCTTGCTGCTAATACAGTAGAGTCTCGGTAATTCGAGGTGGACGGGACCGGACGTAGCTCGAATTATTGAAAACTCGAATTATCAAAAATGACAAAATTAATAAAATAGAAATAATATAAACACAATTTTTAAATTTAAGTGTATATTTCAATTAAAAAAAAATGTACTTACATAATGCTATTACATTAATTTCTGAAGATAAGTTAATTACATCTTAAAGTAATTGTCAATTGTTTTCTGTTTAAATACATTGTTCCTTTTACGTGCGGCAATATCACGCCATCTTCTGAGCATCACATTGTCGACTGGAGTCGCTTCAGGCTGTTGTTCTACGTATCTCATAGCAGCCTCTAGCGCAGCAAGACCCTCGCTGTGACTCATACGTGGTGTGGAATCATTTGTTACGTCCTCCTCCTCACTATCATCCTGCTCTACTAAATTAATCATATCAACTATAGCTGCATCCGTAAATTCTAGTTGGTCGTCATTATTTTGCCATTCTTCCACCACAGAAATACTATCTGTGTTTTCGCACCCTGGGATTTTTTTAATAAAATTAAACAACGGCATATCATCTTCACTAATGTCCTGATTAGTATTGTTTTCTGCCCCCTCGTTCTTCAAAATTTTATTCCAAGATTTCTGAAGAGTCTCTGAGGTTATTTCATCCCATGCCCCAGCCACCCAATACACAACGTCTTTCACGGTAATTTTTTTCAAAACATCTACAATGGTTTCTTCACCTTCTATGGATTCTAGAAGAGATTGCAGCAATCTACGGCGATACTTTTTTTTTAAGCATTGTAGAATCCCTTGATCCATGGGCTGAATTAAACTAGTTACATTTGGGGGTAAAAACATGGCACGAATTCCATCGCAATTTAATTCATCTTCATTTGGATGGGAACCCGCGTTATCAAGCGTCAAGATGGCTTTACAAGGTAGATTTCTTTCTTTCAAGAATTTTTTAACTTCTGGAACAAAATCGGAGTAAAACCAGTCTTTAAATATCTTTTGCGTCATCCAAGCACTTTTTTGGCTCTTATACGTAACCGGTAGAGACGATACACAAATATGTTTAAAGGCTCTTGGCTTAGTCGATTTTCCGACAACAACAAGTTTCATCTTATGATTTCCTGAAGCATTTGATGTCGCGAGAACTGTCAATCTCTCTTTGCTCTTTTTGTGACCTGGAGCACTTTTCTCTTCACGTGACGCGAGTGTCTTAGAAGGTAACATTTTAAAATTAAGGCCAGTTTCATCGCAATTATAAAGCTGGTCATTTATAAGTTTTTCATTTTTTACTATCTCCTGTAATTTCTTGCAGAATTTTACGACGGCTTCAGAATCAGCAGATAATTTCTCTCCACACATCTCTAGTTGCCGAATGCCGTATCTTTTTTTCCACTTGTCAAACCAGCCTACACTAGCAGTGAAATTTTGATCTCCCTCTTCAAATTCTTTTTGAAACAGCAAAGCTTTTTCTTTTAGAATGGGACCTGAAAGAGGGCATCCTTTTTGCCTTTGTTGGGTAAACCACATAAAAAGTGCCTCGCCTGTTTTTTCATAGTCAGATTTTTTCAAAGATTTTCTATCCAATGATACGTCTGAGCACTTGTTACCGGAAAACGCTTCTAATTTGCTTCTGTTTCTACGCCAATCACCAACTGTGACTTCACCTACGCCATATTCGACTGCAAGTTTTTTAAGAGTTTCCCCCTTATCCAGTCTTTTTAATGCTTCTAATTTCACTTTTAATGGAACGAATTTCCTTTTCCTTTTTGTAGAATCCATTATGGAAAAACAATTACGTTTCTGTAAACAGAATTAAAAAATCTTTCAAAAGTGACTTAAATTCCGCGAGCTAGTACCGAACTAATCGAACTGCACTATTTTTAGAATATGGAAAGATACATTTGGAGAAGTGGAAACAGGTGATTGGCTGAAATCGGATTGCACAACTTTCTCTCCAAATTGAAATAGCACGATTCCCTCCCCCCTCCTCCAAAACGCGCACCTGCAAAGAATACAAAATGCGTTTTCTTTGAGTGGAAGGATTTCTTCTCATAGCATGAGACCGGTGAAATAACAATAAAAGATAGAAGTAATTTTTTCATGTGTTGGTCTTTTTTTTTTTTTTTTTTTTTTTTTTGGTGAGTCGAATTTAACTCGGATTTATGGGAAACTCGAACAATCGAGACTCGAATTATAGAGACTCTTCTGTAGTTATACAGTTAAGAATTCCATAAAATTTGCAAAAAACATTCAAAACTGCCCTCACACTAATCTCACTATGGTTTCTTTTGATGTAAAATCTCTTTTCACTAATGTTCCAATAAGTGGCACCCTCTGCTGTCTCGAAAATAGATTAAAAGAGTTTCATTTCACATCTTTTGAAATACAAGAATTAATCTCTCTTACCCGCATTTGTTTATCACAAACCACTTTTTCTTTCCAAAATAAATTCTATCGTCAGTCTGAAGGTTTAGCTATGGGTTCCCCTCTCTCCCCAATTCTCGCAGATATTTACATGCACTATTTCGAAAGCAATCTTTTTAAGAAAATATCTTTTCCTTTTTGGACCCGTTACGTTGACGACACCTTCACCCTTATCGACATATCTCATCACAATATTGACTATGTCTTAGAAACTTTAAATTCAATTGACAATAATATCCAATTTACATATGAAATTGAAAATAATGGCTCCCTTCCATTTCTTGATACCCTCGTCTCTCACACTGTAAATGGATTTTCAACCACCGTCTATCGGAAAAATTTTGCTGTCTCCCTTCCTCCCCATGCGCGTTCATGTCACCCACCTAACCAAAAAATGGCTGCTTTCAATACTTTTGTAAACCGTGCACTTAATATTTGTTCAAATATTATTTTTTTTAAATCTGAAATTAAATACCTGAAAGCCATTGCAATTGACAGAGGTTATGACCCTACCATTATAGACAAAGCTATCCAAAAATTACAACTCCCTCGTATTTCGCCTACTAAATCAGTCTCTTCTAATATGAGTATTGTCTTACCCTATTTTCCTAAATCCAGTCAAACCAAAGCTAAAATTCTCAAACAATATGATTTTAAAGTAATATTTTCGCCTTCCAATAAACTCACCTTTTCTCAGTTAAAAGATCCCATTTATATGCATAATTCTTGGGGCATTTATAGTATTTCCTGTCAGTGTGGTTTATCATATATTGGCCAAACTAAACGCAGTCTTAAATTTCGTCTAAAAGAACATATGAATCACGTCCGCAAACAAGAAACCAATAAATCGGCTATTTCTAAACATTGCTGGGAGGAAAATCATAATTTAAAATTTAATTCAGCTAAAATAATTTGTAGACCTAAATCCATTCATGAACTCGATTTCTTTGAAGCTTTTCATATTTATAAAAATTTTAAAAACCTTGTAAATTGTGATTTCGCTGTTCCCTATTTGTCTGACTGTTGGAAATTTTATATTCAGTCCACATTATCTTAATTTTTCTACTGTTTACACAGCTAACTTTCCTAAATTCCTATTGGCCACTCTCCCCACCTTTCCCGTAATCCTATTGGTTGAACTAAATCCGGCCCCTCTCCTATTAATACGAGCACTTCTCCTGTTTCAGAATCCTTTTTGCACTGAAGACAGTACGCTTTAGGCTACCGAAACAGCTGTATGCATTTGCAATATTTTTCTTTGGCGTTTTTGACGTAGTAGTTTATTCGGGTTTTAATAATTATCTCATATTTTACTGATCAATTACGAAAATGATAATCATTTTTTAATCAAGACACCACAAAAGCAGGAATTTTTTTTATATTTAAAGATAAATAACCACTTATTTTAAAAAATTAGCCTTAATAATAGTGCATTTTCTGTAGATCAACAATAAAATAATTACATCTGGGAGTCAACAACCAAAAATATAACACATTTTAGAAAATATTACACAATTCCGGATAGAGATACTAAAAAAAAAAAAAAAGTTGATTTTCTGGAAAATAATTTCATATTCAGAAAAGAAAACTTTGTAAAAACTTCTGAATTTTGTGAATTAACACTAAAATTTTCATGTACTTCTGAAAAAAATGGCAGCAAAAAATTATTTTAGCAGTTACCTATGATTACATGCATTTTTTTTTTTTTTTTTTACATTTAATTATTTACATATAAGCATTTATACTAAACCCCATTTATTAAATCAATCTGAAAATATTACATACTTTAGAAATTGGATAAAATAAAATTAATTAATTAAAATACAATGAGGATTCTTTGACATTTATGAAAAAATAAACACAATTTCAGAGACGAGCTTAGAAGGTAATTGAATTTTATTAATTAATGAGAGAAAAAATATAGGGTTTTCAATAACTAACAGAAAACAAAAAAAAAATTACTTTTTTTCAGCATTAGCTATTATTATAAATATTTGAACAGCAATGACATAATCTTGTATTTCGGCAACCAAATATAAAATACTGACATATTTTTAAGAATCTGTAGTAAAAAAAAAAAAAAAAATGTGGTAATTCAGAAACTAGTTGTGATGAAATATAACTTTTTCTTCAATCAGCCAATGAAATGAGGCCATAAATATGGTAATTTACTGCAAAAATTTCACATTGTACAGTTGTGCCTTTTTTCCTCTACAGAAATTATTTCGTCTGAAATGTACCTATTTTTAACACAATTACTAAATTTTGTTGTCTGTATACAAAAGTAAAAGATAAGTTTACATACCTTATAAACTAAGCTACTTTCTTTTAAATACAGAAAGATATAATCTAAGTTTGATCTTGTTTCCATTTTATTTTTGTGGCTTCTTCTTTCTGTGCTAGGAACAAAAACATTGAAAAATAAAGATAAGTATTATTTTATAGATAAATGAGAAAAATTATACATAAATAAAAAGTTCAAAACAACAGAGTAGCAAAGAGAAATGGAGATTAAAAAGGATTATTTATAATGATAAATTGGAAAGCTTAAGTTAGCTTAGAAGAAGATTGTCTTAATCTTATAATAACTTAAGTATCATATTGGTTGATCCTTCTAATAACACAAAAAAAACTTAACAGCATTAAGAACATTTTGTTGACTAGTATCAGTTAAGTTGATTTTAATTTAACTTGTCAGTTATATATTTAACTACCCATGGTTGAATAACTTTATTGTATTAATTTCTTATGATTGTAATGAAAATGCTACAGAAGGAAAATATTATTAAATTATACCATTCTTTAACATGTATACTATCCTATTCATATAGTGAACAGGAAAAAAAATATTAAAAATAGTTTACAATAAAATAAGAATTTCTACATAAAAGTTTACTGTAATTGTTTTAAATTTTTCCTTCACTTAGGCACGAAAAAAAAAGTCTTTTTCCACGTAACTTATAGAGCATACTGTAACAAGAGTGAAATCAAAATAGACGGCATAAATAAAATAATTTGATAAAATTTATAAAACCATTTACAATTACAGTTTATTTGACTGCAAAAATAAAACATTGCATAGTTTTATTATTATTGTTATTATTTTATTTTTTCTTCTACAGAATTTTTTCTGTCTAAAAAGTACCTACATTTTAACAAGACTGCTTAATTATGCTATTTATATACAAAGGTAAAAGATAAGCATCCATACCATATAAAACAAGCTTTTCTCTTTTAAACATAGAAAAATATCCAGGTGTGATCTCATTTCTAGATTCCATTTTCTTATTTTCTTTCTGTGCTAGAAACAGACATGTTGTAAAACAAAGGTAAATATTATATAGATAAATTGGAGATATAATAATAATTTGATAAAATTTATAAATCATTTAGAATTACATTTTGTTCAGCTGCAAAAATTAACCATATTATACAGTTTTTTCTCTCTCTCTCTCTACAGAAACTATTCGTCTGAAAAAGTACCTACTTTTTAACAAAATTTCCTAATTATTTTATTTATATATTAGGGGGACCTGAAAGTAATATCGTTTTTTTACAATAAATTCAAACAGATAAGTTTTTAATTTTAATCAATTATGTAATCACCCTCCTTATAAGCAACCTTTAAGCATCTAGTGTGCAAGTTTTCAATGTCAAATCAATAAAAATCAGATGATTTTTGAACAAAATCTCTGGAGATTGCATTTTGGACATCATCCAAATATTCAAATTTTTTGCCACTTAGAGAACATTGTAGTGGTCAAATTGAATGGAAATCCGATTGCGCAAAATCAGGCAAGTATGGTAGGTGAGGCAATACCTCCTATCCCAATTCATTATATTTTTTTCATTGATCATGTTGCACAATGTGGTCTTTCATTATCGTTTTACAGAATAACATGTTTTTCCGTTCACAATCGCTGGGCACTTCTCAATCAAATATTGACTTATTCGAATGGTTAACAATAACTTGATAAAATTTATAAAACCATTTACAATTACATTTTGTTTCACTGAAAAAATAAAACACCGAGTAGTTATTATTACTATTATTATTTTTCTACAGAAATTATTCTGTATGAAAAGAGTACCTACATTTTAACGAAATTCATTGCCTAATTATATTATTTATATACAAAGGTAAAAGATAAGTTTCCATACCTTATAAATCAAGCTACTATCTCTTAAACGTAGAAAAATATCCAGGTTTGATCTTGTTTCTAAATTCCATTTTCTTATTTTCTTTCTATGTTAGAAACAGAATCATCGAAAACAAAGATAAACATTATATCATACCTGTCAACTTAAAACTGGTAAAAATCAGAACACATTTTTAAAAAGTCAGAACATTTTCAAAAAAAAATCAGAACAATATTGAATAATAATAATAAAAAGAATTTTTACTCAGAGAAAAAGAAAATAAATGTTTTATAAAAATAAGAATTAAAATTTAATCAGTTTACTAATATGACTGCATTTGTTATGCAGAATAAGAGAAAGGGACTCAAAATATTACATTTGAATATTGTTTCCCGAACAAGCAAAGGAAAAGTAATTAAAAGAGAATTATCAAATAAAAATTTGCTTAACAGTGAAAATTCAGTAAGTTATTAAAGAAAAAAATAAAAATAACTTACCTAACATTAACACAAATATTTTTATTTGTCTGGTAGATACTTTGATACAATCAAGTTTACACTAATAAAATAACTATTACTAGAAGTTAAAAATAAAACAGATTTTTTTTTTTTTTTTTTTTTTTTTTTTTTTTAAATACAAATTTGTATGACAAATAAGGAAAAATAAAAAGATGAAATAAACAATATAAAAAATTATTAAAACAAAAAATTAACAATGGCTTTTTCAGCACTAGCTAAAAATTCTTTTGTGAAAACACTTTCATAACACTTATTACTTTGGTGTAATTTGAAAATTAAAATGATCACATGAATATTTTCTTGCAGTAGTGGAATCCGGAAACATTTTTTTTAAATATAGGTCCCGCGTGATCTGCGGCAGAAAGAGGTATGTTGTGCTCCACAAAAAATTTGGTGAATAAACATTCAGCCCGAATTACGGAAACATCAGCATCATCTGATGTTTTTTTTTTTAAGAAAGTTCAAAGTTTTGTAGTATTATCAACTTTTGAGCAATTATTTTTGCACTTGGAAGTACTCAAATGCTAGTTAATGTCACTCTTCCCACCATGAGATATTATGAAATCACACGAACAATAGCAACAAAAGGTGTAAGTACTTCTGATTTGTAAGTACTTCTTTGATTCCAGGAAAATTCACTTTACAATCTAGTTTGAAATGCTGTACACGTTGTTGTTTAACTTCAGTAGACATGATGAATGAGGAAAATCAAATAAAATAAAAATACAACATAAAATTGCAGGCACATGATCTAAAAATTGCTTTCTCCACAAACACAATAAGTCATCACGGCAGATGGCATCAGACACTTTCAGAAAGTAATAGAATTTCTCGCTCCTGCCTAATCCAATCCAATGTTAGCATTTTCCCTCCTCTCTTAATCCGATAGTACGCTTGTGCAGAACGTCATGAAGTCAGAGAGAGGAGAGGAGAGTTACGATAAGCTGAGCAGAAAGAGAAAAAAAAATGTTCTTCACTTCCAGGGATATGGTGCAATTCCAATCCACCTTCGCTGGGGCGGCAAAGAAAAAAATTATGCCCAATTCATATCAGGATTAAATTCAGCGGCTTTTCTTTCACATAAACAGAAACAAAAAATGATGCTCTTTTGGTAAATTCTTTCATAATTATGTATTCTCAGATTAAAAATGTAAAGATTTTTGCGATAACAGAAAATATACTAAAATTTGTAAAATATCAGTTAAGCACATAATTTTTCAGAACAAATACAAAAAATTCGTAATTATTGGCAGCTATGTTATATAGATAAATGAGAGATATAATGATAATTTGATAAAATTTATAAATCATTTTGTTTAGCTGCAAAAATAAACCATATTGTACAATTTTTTTTTTTTTTTTTTCTACAGAAATTATTCTGTCTGAAAAAATACTTAGTTTTTAACAAAATTGCCTAATTATGTTATTTATAAACAAAAGTAAAAGATAAGTTTCCATATTTATGAACCAAGCTACTCTCTTTTAAATATTATATCGATAAGTGAGAGATATAATAAAGAATTCAAGATAACAGGATCACATTATCAAGTGTAGATTAAAAAACATTTGCAATAATTTACAATAATAGTTGGAAATATTAAGGGTCCTTGGTAGTCTGATACCCTCCTTTCTCCTTCCCCATGTAATCCAATGGGATTTTTGTTTCTTTGTATAATCAGGATATCTCGTTCAAAAATAAAGTTTTCCTAATTCTGCATTTTCAATTTCACTCTTCGAACATGTCGCCTTTTTTCTGGGAGCAATTTTAAAAAAGAGAAAATTTTATTGAGTAAACTTAAGGATCTAATTTTCAATGTCAAAAAGAAATATTTAACTTATTTTTATTTTAATTGCTTCCTAAGATAAAGAGTGACATGTTTAAAGAGTGAAATTCAAAAAACAGAATTCGAAAAACTTTATTTTTGAACAAGATATCCTGATAAAACCAACTAACAAAAATCCTGTTGGATTACATATGAAAGGAGGAACAAAGGTATTTGGCTTCCAAGGACCTTTAAGGTAGCACAGGAAAAAACTATTTTAATCTTAGAGGAATTTAACACGTTAATCGCCATGTCAGTCATATGTGCCTGACGCATTTTTAACACGCATTTTAAACTAAATTGTCTAATAAAGTTACCATGGCCCATGTGAAAATTTTTCTGATATTATCGTGGCGATTAACGTGTTAAGTATCATTTTGGATCCTTCTACTAACACAAAAAGAATTTAGCATAATAAAAACATTTTGTTTAATAGTAACTGTTAAGATCATTTTCAATTTTAGCTTGCCAGTTATACATTTAACTATTCATGGCTGTAAAACTTTATTGTATTAAATTCTCATGACTGTAATGAAAATGCTACAGAAAGGTAGTGATACTAAATTATGTTTCTTGAACATTTCACGTGTTTTCTATCACAGAGTGCATAAAAAATATCTTACAAAAAAGTAATAATATTTCTTTTTTTTTAATAGAAATAAAATTAGTAATTTATACATGAATGTTTATTTTTATTTTTATTTATTTATTTATTTATTTTTATTTATTTTTTTTTTTTTAATGTGCCTTACACTTTTAATTTTTTGCCTGTATTTTATGCAAAAGAAATCATCTTGTTTCTCATATACCATTTGTAAAATGAATTTTAATATTGATTTTTTTTTTTTTTTTTTTGTATTTTCAAAATGCTGTTACAGCATTGCATAGACATTGTTAAGACAAAAATCACAACAGAGGTCAATTATAAATAAAATACTCATTATAGGTTTTTTCTAACTTAGTCAATAAGAATATTTTATCTAATATTGGACTTTCGGCTGAATATCAAATTCACTATTTGTCCACGACCGAATAATGCCTAAGAAATGCATTTGTTTACAAAAAAAGTTTTTAATTTAACAATTTACTATAACTATTGGTGTACAAGCCAAAGGTCAAATACACCAGTTTTAAACCATTAATTTTATCTAATAAAATGCAATACTGCAATACCTGGAATGCCTATTAAATAAAATCTCTGGTGTAAAACTATCCTGTATTAAAATATCCTGAAAATCAGTTATGGTTGGGGTGCATTGGCTGATTGATTAGTGCTTAATAACATCTACAGAAAAGACATGTTATGCTAAACTGTTAAAAAAGAAAAGCAATAATTTAAAGGCTCACAGAATAAAATATATCAATAAAGTAATGAAATGTAAATTTTATAAAATTTTAAAAGTGTGGATAGGAGTTTATACTAAGACGTAGTTAAGATAGCATAAGAATAAACAGTAGTAGGAACAGTTAAGAGTAAAAAAAAATCACTGTATTATAATTACACTAAATATTACATATACATTTAGCAATTAGTAGTAATTAAATGTAAATAATTTTCAAACTATAGTGAAATGGTACTTTGAATTTTGTTAATTGATAGCAAAGTAATGATGTATTTCAGGAATCACATGCAAAAAAAAAACTTTTTTTTCAATATACTACTATTTTTATTTTTTTTTTTTGTTTTGTTTTATTGTTGTTTACAGAAATGAAACAATCTGATATGTTGACAACCAACTTCGAAATAATCAACATTATGGATCTGCATTGAAAACAGTTCGGTAATTCATTAATTAGTCAAAATGAAATTAACTTTTTCTCCAAAAATGATGACATGATGCAGTAATTCAGTAATTTGTGAAAAAATATCACATTTTTTGGAAATAAGATCCAAAAAAGCATTAATTCCGTTAACTTTCCATGAAATAATCAGGTTTATTTGAAAAGAACTTTAACAAAAGCATAAAGCCAACGGAGCAGATCACATATCATTGCATCCCCAGTAGTACGAAATATGAGAATAGTTCAATATCATTTGCTTCCCCACCCCTCATAACTTCCAATTATGATTTCTTGGTAATTGCATAGACTTAAGAAACAGTCATAATGACCTTCAAAAAAGCAGAAATCTTTTATACCTGAAAATTTTTAATTTTCTTTATAATATGAAGATGCATTCTCAATTGTGATTTTTTTTTTTTTTTTTTTTTTTTTTTTTTTTAATTCTGTCTGGTTGTAGACTTTAGAAACTTAAAAATTCCAAAATTCCTGGGTCTCCTTAGAAAAGTTTCATCCATGCTTTATCGTTAATGCAAACAGGTTAAAATCACATACAATTTTGCAAATAAATAATCATGTATTCAGTATGATAGTAAATGAAATAAATACTCAGTGTTGTCAAATTTAGGCACTTTCTTTATTCAATATCTACCACTAAATTTTATTCGTAACAATTCCCTAATCACTTCAAAGATTAATCACCTACTATGTACATCAAATATTACTCATTAAAATTATTGATGATTACTGAATAAAAAATTTCTAAATTTGACAACACTATACATACTCCATAGTATACTAATGTTTTTTAAAGAAACACAGGTTTCTTCTGCCCACTATGGAAGATTTGAATGTAAATACTTTAGTAAACTAATACAGACTGCACATATCAATTTCAATTTCATAATATCTTTAACAAAAATCTTAAAAAGTTACCTTTACATTGTCATGATTCTTGAATAGTAATATCCTGAAGGTATCTGCAAAAATATTTGCAATGGCACCTTATTTTCTGTTATCAAAGAAGGAATTATAGAGTATATCTGAAATTAAGCATATTGGGACCTTGCAAATTTGTTCTCTTTCTGTAGGGAAAAAGTCAATGTCATTCAAATATATATAATGTGAAAAATAAATAAATAAATGTTTTTGTCAAACATTGAAAAGCATACCACTGATAACAGTGAATGACTAAAATCAAAAGTGGATTTTATATGTAATTTCATTTAGAGTAAAATGGGTGACAAGGACAAATTTTAAAGATAGATTTAAGTACATTGCAAGAGAAAGATAATATAGGGTTGTTTAAAAAAGATTTTGCATGTTAAAACTCAATACAAATTTTCCATTAGATGAAGTGATAGATATTTATATTAAGGCTGCACATTAGTCATATAGTTCCCTTTCTCCCTTCCCATGTTACCTTATGGAATTTTTGTTACTTCATTTTATAAATGGATATCTCGTTCAAAAATGAAGATTTTAAATTCTGTTTCTTGAGTATTACTCTATGAATATGTTTAGTAAGCAACTTTTAGTTTAGTAAGCTTACTTTTTTGAAAAAAATAATTTAAATATTTTATTTAAGTAAATTTAGGACTCTAAGTTTGGATCTCTAAATGAAATACGTAAACTTATTTTTTCAAAAAATTGCTAACTAAGATAAAAGGCAACATAATCAAAAAATAATATTCAAAAAACAGAATTCAAAAAATTTCATTTATGATTGAGATATAAAATGAAGCAACAAAAATCCCATTGAATAACATGGGAAGAAAGAAAGAGGGGATCTGACTGATGTACAGCCTAAAGATCGGTTGATTGAATTAATCACACATCTCCCCTCCCCCCCAAGTTTTAGTAATTACGATACATACTACAGCATTTTGGCAAGCCAAATTCAAATGGTTTGATTTAGTTCATTTGTAGTTTATTCTAAAACATTAAAAGGTAATTAAACATGGGTCTATGGCTAAAAGTAGATTCTGAACCACTATGAAAATCCATGCCTGAGCTAAGACTCTAACCAGGCATTTAATAACCAAAGACCAGAGTGGCTAGCCAGATGGGTCCAAATTCTAAGAAACACATTAACTGCATGTTTCACTAAACAATCTTTTAAACGTAATCTGCAGTTTAGAAATTTTATTTATTAAATCATCAACCATGAAAACTTATTTTAGATAAAGTAGAATGTAAGATTGATTTTTCACATAGTTAGTATAAAAATTAACATTACACTCCACTTTATCTAAGTGATCTACAGTGTTGGCCAAATTATTAGGATTTTTTTTATTTCTTTCCCCCTAAAAAAAATAATACTGAATGAAATGACCTTGACCTTTAGACATGCAAAAAAATTTTATAGACTCATATTTTCTACTGTTGATTTAGTAATAAGTGCAATTAGGGGGCACAAATTGAAGAAAATTACAAATATTTTGGATTATCCTGTGTCATAAAATGCTACAAATGACTTTAACACTTAATTTCACATGCTATGTGCAATATTTGTATGCTTATTTTATGTAGGAATAGCACACTTATTTAGAAAGACTTTTTTTTCTTAATTTTTTTTTTTTTTTTTTTTTTGGTAAATTTTTTGTTTATAACATGAATGGATTACATCAATATTTTACAAAACTTTCAGAAAACTTGACAAATCATTGGAGAATCATTATTCTGATATATAAAATTCACATGTGTAATTTTTGCTGCGATATGAGTATTTCAGGGTTGCCACTCAAACAGGAGAATGAAATTCCCTGACTTTTCCAGGTTTTCCAGAAATAGTCTAAGAAAATTCCAGTCTCTAACCGTATATTGAACATTGGCTGTGTTGAGGGCAAAATCATTATGGTACCACTTGAAAACACAAAAGTTACATAGGATAAAAGTTACATATAGTGATAGCATCTGTTCCTTATAAGCAAGATAAGAAATTTCCTTCATGAGCGGGGAAAAAAAGGGTAAAGCTGTTTAAAAAAAATGGCAGAAAATAAGGGGAAAAAAAAAAGGAAAACATGACCCTACGTCGGAAAAATTGCTTATTTTTTGGCAATCATCATACAAAATTTCCTGACATTTCCCCAACTCTTATAATTAATTTTCAAATTCTCTGACTATTCCAGGTTCTCCAGGTAGTGTGGCAACCCTGGTATTTGTAGTAAATATTTTTTTACTGTGCATGCACATAAGATTTTTATTTTTTTACATAGGTTGAAAGCTAGATATATTGGGCAACTTATGTCAAAAGTCCAGTAGCAGAATTTTCTGTATCTGTCTGCAGCAAAACAAAATTTATCTACGATCAGGGAATGTTGGACAAAGTCTGGTATCACAAAATGTATTAACATTCATAAAACATGTAAAATTTGCATCTACAAAGAAATATAATTAAGAATATACAACAAATACAGTAATCCAGATGTATAATGTAAGTTATATTTATATTTTTTTAACTTGACATTTATTTTTGAGAAGTTAAATTAATCTGTAATGCTTCAAAAAATCTGCAGTGTCCGCTGTCATGCTGCACTGTTTCTGCTACTGGGGTCAAAACTTCATTTGAATAGAGAAAAAAATAAGCAAATTATTGGCAAAAGAATAAGCAAGATTTTAGATATTTTTCATAGTTGAAATTTCATAAGGGTTTTTCACGCCTTGTATTTAATTTGGAGATCAAATCAATTCACCCACATTTTAAAACTTCTTTTTGTGACAAAAAACCTTATGGACTTGTAATTCTAATGCAATTTTATTTATTTACTAAGATTTGTGAGTTTATAAAGGGTTTTTCACAAAAACGAACTTTTGCAACATGGGTGAAAAATTTGGATCACCAAATTAAATGTGCGACATGAGAAAAACCCTTTATGAAATTTCAATTCTGAAAAATATCTAAACTCTTGCTCATCCTTTCACCGATAATTTGCTTAATTTTTATTCTATTCAAATTAACTTTTGATATAAGTTGCCTAATATATCTAGCTTTCAACCTATATAACAGAAAACATTTCTATCTTTTGCATATGCACAGTGAAAAAATATTTACTACAAATAGTCATATCACAGCGAAAATTACACATGTGAATTTTATGTTTCAGAATATTGATCTTCTAATGTTTTGTCAAGTTTCCTGAAATTTTTATAAAATTTTGTTGAAATCCATTCTTAAGATAAGCAAAAAATAAATTATAATTTTTAAAAATAAATTTATATCTGTCTAAATAACTGTGCAATTCTTGTAAAAAATCATACAAATATTGTACATAGAAAGAGAAATTATGTGTTAAATTTACAAGCTGTGTGTAGCTTTTTATGTTACTGAAAGAGGATAACCCAAAATATTTGTATTTTTCTCAATTTGTGGTTGGTCCCATAATTGCACTCCTGACTAAATCAATAGTGAAAAATATGAGTTTGTAAATATCCTCTGCAATCCAAAATTCTAGGTTATTTCATTCAGTATTTTTCTAGAAAATACAAAATATATCAAAATAAAATAAGCAAATAAAAAATCCTTAATAATTTGGCCAATGATGTATTACATAATACACTTTTATATTATAAATAATCTCAATCAGAGAATTAAGTTGTAAATTATTAGATTGTAATTAACCTCAAAAAGTAAATTCTTAAAAATGTGGGGAGAGGGGGATCGGAATATACTATTAAAAATTTAATTATTATAGACAAGAGATACTGAAAATTTAAATATTACAGTAACTATTTTTCTGCAATGTTCTCTAACATTGGATCTAATTCACCTAACATTGGATAAAGTCTGGCAAAAATCCTGTTTTAAAACAATTAGCACAAGAAATTAATTATGAACAAAAGACAAAAAATAATAATAATTATTATTATTATTAAATTATGCGATTTGAAAGAAAAATTTAAATGCATTTTTGAAATTTTGGATCCAAATCCTATCTGTGAAAATGTTTTACTCTGTAGGAAAGGGCCATCACCTTAAAGAATCAATAGAGAAGTATGTCATTTTGATGGGTGTTGGTGATGTCTTTCAACCTATTGAAGTATCGATTGGAGCTAATGTCATAGTAGCGCTGGAAATACTTTTAGGTTAGACAATAGAAAATAATGTTCTTTATATACAGAAGGAAACTGTTTATCCAGAATCCAGTTATCCAGAATTATATTTTCAGACAATTAACTTCTGATATTTATATTAAGAAAGAAAAAAAACTTACATAAGGTTTTTTTTCTTAGGTATTATTGTTTTTTAAAACACAATAAACGGTCTAGTATTGTAATTTAAAACAATTAAAAGTAGATGAAATATTTAATAATAATAATTTTAAAAGCCCATATAATTTTGTTATACTTTAAAAGTAGTATTTATTTATTTCACAGGGTTGGATTTTTGACATGACAAGGGTATAATACTGGTAAAAACCCATCAAAAACCTATATCGTCAAAATTCGAAATCTATAAATGAGCTTGAATCTGGTTAGAAACAGGAATTAGTAATATTTGCCATACATAAGTTAACATCTAAATATTATGCTGTTTATAAATTAACATATCTTAATACAATTTGTAGCTGATAATTAATAAAAATTTAAGTAAATATACTATTTTGAAACATAAGAAATATACACAAAGCATGCATACACATATTTTGTATGTTTATTTATATTAATATTTATGAAATTCTAAAATTCCAAAGTTAATTAGGAATTTTAACATGATTGACACAAATTTGACATAATAACATTGACACAAATTTTAAGTGTTAAAAAACAAGAAAACTGGATTTTTTTTTTTTTTTTTTTTTTTTTTTTTAAGTACAACATAATATATGTCTGTATGCAGTAAGTTAATATGAATTTGAAAATAATTATATTTATAATCTATATATTATTATATTTGTCATTTAATAATAATTTATCTATTTATTATTGTTATTACTGATTGTATAAATATTTGTATCTGTTTACAATTTGAACTAATAAATTTAAAACAAATCTGTATGAGTAAATACTAAATTAATTTATACATGTCCAGAAAGTATGTATATTTCTCTTGTCTTATGGTAATTATGAGAGCTTAAGAAGCAATTCAAGCTTGTTTAACATTCAGAATTATTGCTTTTTCATAAAAAGTCGCAATCTCAGCAGTCATTAAAAATAATAATAATCTATAAAATATTTAAATACAAAATACTAGGTTATACATTTTTATTTTATTGGTTTAATACATAATATTAAAAACACAATACTAAATATATATATATATATATATATATTAGGGCTGTGCCGATTAATCGATTCGGTTAATCGATCAATGCTTTGTTTCGATCAATTTTTTTAATCGAGTTAATCGGATCGATTAAACCGATTAAAATTTTGCAAAATCCGATTAAAATTTTCAAACTACGAATTAAAGTAAAAATGTTGTTCTGCCTACAAAATATTTTTTCACATATTTTGCTAACAAACATTCTACGAAACATCCATCAAACAATGAAAAAGCAAAATAATAATAATAATAATAATAATAAATAAATAAAAATAAAACCTTTCAAAAGAAGTTGCACGTTTGTTGATAGATAAAGGGGGAGGATAGTTATTGAACAAAATGCCGCTTCATGTGCATGCTGGAGAAACACCACCTGTCTGTAGCCTTCTACAGAAGGTGTTGGCTAGGGCAATAGTATTCTCAGAAACAAGAAGCTTTCAAAAAATGGAAAAGCTAAAGATTAAAAAAAAAAGGGATTGAGATTTCCGCTATCCCTCTGATGGGGGGAAATGTCAACAGAGTTTCACAGTATCTTCAAGCATTTATTGTCTGCTCAGAATTGCTTATAGTAACTATTGAAGTAGAAACAGAAAATAATATTCCGTGTTCTAGTCCGAAGTGACAAAGAAGAACTAAAATATAAGAATTTGAAATTTTTATGATAATGATATGGAATTTTGAGTATTCATTTAAAAATAGTGACAAGCGAAATGGACAAGGCCTGCAAAAATAAAACTAAAATATGTGTAAATTCATTTAATGTTTTTTTCAAAATGAATCGAAATATTAATTTATTAAAAAAAAAAAAATGAGTAAGTGAAATTATTTATATAAAATTAACACTTAAAGTCACCAATTATTACTCTGAAAATTGATTTAAATTTCAGTTATGAAACAAATATAATTGATTAGACAAAAATTTTTGAAAAAAAAAAAATCAGTCAAACTTATGAATAATATATATATACACAATATGAGAGTTTTATTCATCATTGAAATAAAATTATAAAAAGAAAAATGAAAACCGATTAAAAATCCGATTAATCGACCGATTAATCGATTAATGAACTACGATTAACCCAGTTAAAACTCTTAATCGATTCCCACCCCTAATATATATACACACAATGTCGCGTTACAAATAAAATGATTTATCATCAAAATTAATTATCATCAATGGTTTATAAATAATGAATTTTTAGAAGCCTAAAGTTTTGTTTTTATATTAATCAAAATGTTATAAAATAATAATGTTTCTCCAAAATCATTAATCTGTTTACTTTTTAAAACATACTTATAAATAATATCTTATTAAAAATAACTATATTTTCAAAGTGTCACAAAACTAAGTTTAACATATACTATATAAAGGCATTGTTATAAGTAAATTTCGTAGTAATATATGAAAGTATCACAGCATATTTTGAATGAACATAACAATAATTCATAATGAAATTTTAAAAGTCTAAAGTTTTTTTTTTTTTTTTAATATTAATTAAAATTCTATAACAATGTGATTTTCAAAGAACATCAATCTATTTAGTTTTCAAAAAATCTTTATACACTATATTTTGTTAAATTAAGTTTTATATAACAATCAAATTTTAAATATAGGTTTTTGACATGATGGTTTTAACCATGGTTTAAACCGCCAAAAACTGTCCCGTGTCAAAAACCTGCCAACCCTGTTTATTTGGTAAGGAGTATAAGTTGAAAGATCATTTTGTCAAATTCTAAATGTTAATTTATTTCTATATTATAACAAATACGGATAATGAATGTATTTCTTTTTCTTTTCTTCATTATGTGGTTTTTGAATGTAAATATAATGCATAATTATCTGTCATAACCAGTGGCGTCGCGTGAATGACGTTTCTGGTCATCGCTATGCAAGTGGCTGGAAACAGTGCATTGTAATAGAATATGTATTTATCTTATTGGTTGATTTGCCTTTTTTATAGAGCAACGTAGGTATGACGACATTCCAACAGTCAATCAGGTGAATGAACTTTCCATGATAATGGACTGTTTCTAACCACACATATGGAGATGACAGAAACGTCACTCACGCATCGCCACTGGTCATAACATATTTTTGTTGCTATAGTTCGATATTATAATGTAAATTGTACAGATAGCTTTTAGTTTTTGAAAATGTCAATAAATGGTGCCACTACACAATATCATATAACAGCAGATCAAGTCATCTTGAAAAGGTTGGGTGAAATGGATTCTGTATAACTGGTCTTGCACTGAAATTATTTTTTTTTTTTTGGTGAGGGATGGAGAAAGGTGATAAATAAAATCATATCTTTAAAAATGTATGAATATTTTGCATTTTCATGGATATAAAAAACATGAATTTTCATAACAGAATTTTAAAAAAAAGCATATAAAGTCAGCTCTTAATATTCTAATCCTTATTAAATGATATTTAATGTTTTAAAAACATTGGCCAATCTTGGTTAAAAGCATTTGGATTAGGGCAGATTTGGATTTTTATGTAAAGTTAACTAGTTTCAACGATATTTTCTATCAATTTCAAATTCTGATTAATAATGTATCTTAATTGAAAATTAATTTAAAACTTTTTTAATTTTTTTCAGTTAAAAATTTAATCTTATTAATTATTTAAAATGTTAATTTTAGATTGAAAAATCAGAATCATATGCATTCTAAAAGTGATTAATGAGGGTTGCTTTGGTGAGCAACCAGTTATCCAGAAAAATCAGTTTTCTAGAATAGTCTTGTCCAAACCATTCCGGATAATTGGTTCTCTATTATATTTTGTTTTGAAAATTGTTGAACTAATTTTTATAATATCTATTAGACATATAGCTGATCATAAATGTCTAAAAAACAAATTAGCCTTTCTAATTTTTGAGAAGTTTTTGGTTTTAAATATCTATATGTTAACCTGATTAGATTAAATTCAAATAATTTAATAAATTAATATCTATGCAAACACATGCTAAAATCTCACTTCTTTTTTTTTTTTTTTTTTCTTTTTCCCCAGTCAATGTAACAACACAGCCTTTCATTAGGTGAAAAAATTAGGTACAAGTGCATTATCAAAGCAGCAAGGTCTACTTATGCCTCCTAAGAAATTTAAAGTGACTTCTGCTTATTTATGGCTTACTCTGGAGCATCATTTCTTAAATTCCAGAATAGTGCTGCTAATGAAACAAAGATAACACAAAAGCTTAAAAATCAATTAAAACAAGAAGAAATTTTTTTAATTGCATTAAAAAAAATGCTAAATGTTTGGTTTTTGTGCAAAACCAATTAACACTGTGGGAAAAGTTCTTCAAAATGACATATCTAATGAAAATTTAGCTTTGCCAGTAACTAACTTCTCTGCTCTTGAAAGAAATACAGATTTCTGATTTGTGAATGTTTGATTTACTAGAAATAAAAACTTAAAATTGCATAAACATGAAATGTTAATATAAATATGAACATGAAGTAATTTCACCTATACCTGCATGAGGAAGTACGACCAGAGACTGGTGGGCCACTTTCTGACAGGTGAGCTTATTCTAAAATTTCTCCTGAAAATACAGATAGGTCATTTTGTTACTTGAGAGTTCTGAATTTGGGAGATGATGATAATAATGAAATCAAAAAGAATATATATATGCATATGTATACATATATATATATTGTACTTGTAGAAATATTTTTATTTGAAAAAAATAGAAATATAACACTTGAGTTCTTTTTTTTTATTTAACGTAACACCACAGTAATACTTGACACATTTCACGAAACACTTTACATAGATAACACATATTTCTCCATTAAACTGTATCATAAAACTTAAATTCATTAAAAAACACAGCTTATTTAACTATAGAACGCAAACTATAATCGGCGAAATAAACTCTTAAATTATGATGATAAAATTTCTACAATTCTTCCATAAATACTGCTGACTAAATGATGAAAATAATGATAAACTTTGTTCTTTTCTAAAAAGTAACCAAATTCTAAATTCTAAAAAAATTCCAACTATCAAAAGTGTCGCCACTTTGCAATTCAAAATATCAAACTTAAGCAGAAAACTAGAGTATTGGTAGGAGCTAAACCTATTATTTAAAAAAACGTTAAAAAAATAAAATAAAATAAAACTTAATTAAATAAATAAAAAATAAAACTAAATAACACTGAGCAATATATATATACAAGGTAATATTAAACAAGACAATATTAAACAAGATTATGCCCCACCCCCACCCACACCCTAAAAATAAATTTTTAAAATGCTGTGAATTTCAACTATTTACAAATTAGTCAAAACTTTAAATTATATCTCTACTTATAATAAAAGACATGTGTGTGTTTCTTGGCTTTATAGGCAAACAGCTAACTGCAGAGGTAAAGAATTTTGCATGGAGGTTTGTTTTGACCTCTCTTGATGCCTGATTTAAAAAAAGTTTATTACTTTTTTAAACATTAACTGAATACGAAAATTAAAACCTTATATTTGTTTTACAGCATATTAAGCTGATGCAATGAAAATATGTGTTCATTTTTTTCTTTAAGGTAAAAAGAAACATGTTTTACACGTGAATGAATAATGAAAGTTTATTAGAAATTTAATTTTCTCATGCATCTGAAAAAAATGATATCATTACAAACTAAATCTTATACATACTGACACTGAAAAAATTTAATTTCAATTTTATCATTCACGCGTAAATAAATAAATTCCTTTCATGTCAAAAAAAAAAAAAAAAATTGCTTGTTATAATTTGGATTTTATTTAGACTGTACATTCAATGAAGCATTTTACTGCTTTTTGTTTACTGGTTTATTGAAAAATTTAAAATTTGTTTGTTTATAAAGAAACATCTTGAAATACTATTCACCAAATAACAGCCAGGGCCAGCACAGGTCTACTTTTTTCTTCTTCTTTCTTTGACAAGGGAAAAAAGACGAAAAACTGTTTGAGAATCATCTACCCTTTCTCCCTTGCGAAGAAGAAGAGGGTGCCCTGAAAAAGGAGCTTTTTGGCCTTGAAAGAATCTGCCAAGGGGATTGAGGGGCGTCAGTGCCGAATCTGTTTTCTTTTTTTTTCTTCTCTCTTTCTTAGCTTTTTCTTTCTTTCTTTCTTTGTGGGGACCCGGTATATATATATAGAAAGAGAAAGGGGGGGGTGAGAGGGGAATTTTTTTTTTTTTCTTTCTTTTCCCAAGAAAAAAAAGAAAGATTTAGATCGGAAGGGGGCGAGCTTACAAATGGCAGCGTCCAAGAAAGAAAAAAAGAAAGAGAGACATATTAAAAGAAAAAAGCTGCCCCCCCCCTCAACACTTGAATCTGTAACAAAATGGCTGAGTTTCCCTTTAAATTAAAAGAAAGAAAGAGGAAAAACCTTTAATATTACAAGTTAAAAATTTCAGGTTTTTCATCTGTCCTCATGTTGATACATCAGAAAATAAGACCTGTAAAGAAAAATCAACGAAATTATTTCCAATCATTAATTTTTTTTTTTATAACATAAATACATCTTATTAAAACTGGACGAAATTGATATTTTTAAAAAATAAAATTAATCTTTTTGTTTTCATATGAAGAGGTAAGATAATATAAATGGTTTGAAAATCAAATTAGATTATACTGTGTTATAATTCAAACCTAATTTGAAGTCAAGGATATAAAACAAAACTCGGTAGTCCAAAAGAAGTTGCTTAGAATGATTTATCTTTCAGTGGAAAAATTTGGGTATGAAAATGGATTTTTCACAAAAATCAGCAAAAACATATTTTTTACAAAATTTGACAAACTTAAAATGAACCCTTTATAAAAATTCAGATTTTAAAGAATTTTTTTTTATTTTTATTTTAATGGTCCAAAAATATGGCCAAGATTTTTTTTTTCTGTTATAAGCCACATAAAACAGCATATTTCAGGAATAAGACCAGAAAAAAAAGAAAATCAAGAACTTTGTTGTTTTTGTTTTTATTGCTTAACCCTTTGCCATTCAGTGTTCCACTACATGGAACACCTAACTTCGCTAGCTTCTCCAACCGTTAAATTCAATTGTAAATGCATAAAAATAGGTTCATTTTTTACTTTGAACTTTCCTTTTCACCCATAGATGACACCACCACACAAGGCAATCCATGATATTTAACTGAGACGCGTTATTTTAAATCCTCGTATTTACAAGAAATTTCGTATATTTTTTTGTGATACAAAAAAGATTGCTTGAAAAAAAATTTCTATGTGATATCATTGGCTGTACTCTAAATTATTTATTCTATATCATTTTTAACTTTTTATACAGGAAACATATGAGGAATTGTTGAATAAAATAAGGTGTTCCATCTCCTGGAACACTGCGACACTAGCACTTTTCATATTACGCACCCGAAAGCAATGATGAGAGAAGACAGCTGTGTTCACGTTTTCTGTTTTCCTCTGTTTGGAGGGAATGACGTCAAGCTATCAGATGCTGTGAGAGAGGGTTGGTTGTTTATTAAAAAAAAAAAAGAAATATACATTCCATGCTTCTACCAAAAGGGTGTGACATGCTTCCAAAAATTTTATGAAGCTAAAAAATAGACTAATTGTAAATATTTTTGCACATAGGACTTGTTAAATATGTATACTAACTGTAAATATCAAATTATTTCATAAAAAATCCTATAACCAAGGTTTTTTTTTTTTTTTTTTTTTTTTGGGGGGGGGGGGGGAGGAGAGGGTGTAGATTATCAGGTCTTCCCGTGTGTAAACCCTGGGTCATGCTAAATCTGCTACACAGGTGTAATACAGTGTTTTTTAATTCATATGCAAAATCTTTTACTCATTTACGCACTTCACTGCGATGCTCGCTTAAACACACTTTTCAGAGCTCTAGTGGCGCAGTGTTCCCGCTGATGGAACACCCACAGATTAAAAACAGTAAGTACTATCTTTACAAAATTATACCTGTGTATTCCTTTAGATCTAAGTAAATAGCCTACAACTTTTTTTGTTGAAATTCCAAACTTTAAAGGGTAGTGCACTGTAAAGGGTTAATAATCCCAATGTCGATAAACACCTTTTTTTTTTTTTTTTTTTTTTTAAGTAGGATTTTTTGTCAATTAGTAATGAAATAAAGAGTAATTATATAAGTAACTGGCAGTGAAAAATATAGAATTAACCAATTAACTACAATAAAAATAAATTTGTCAATCAACAACAAAATAACATAATATTTTGACATTTGATTGCAGGAATGCTGCTTTTTTTAACAATTAGATATAATTTTTTTTCTTCTTTTTTTAAATTATTGGGATTTATCATTCACTTCAGGAAATAAAAAAAACACGATTTTGCTTTCAGTGACGAAGTGCTTATGTATTTCAATAACATGTAGGAAAAATACTGTGCACATAGTTTGTCTATCGACCTAAAAGAATCTCTAAAATTTTATCAACTGAGTAGGCCATTTTTGATTTCTGTTTTATATATGATAGAAGTACACAAAGGAAGCTAGTCCTTTTTTTTTTTTTTTACACAGAGAGTTTGATAATTAATAGTTTTCTAGTACGCAGTATTTATGTAAAATATATTAAAAAAACTTTTGAATTCTATTTTAAAAATAGTTAATTTGCTTAGTGTTAATGGTTGCTTAAAAGTTTTGACGAACGATTAAGCATTTATTTGTTTGTTATTCTGAGGGAAATATTAACTGTTTTCTTGGAGATTTTGGAAATGGATAAGTGAAAAAACTTCTTTTATTAATATAACTATATCATGTGGTTTTTGAAGTATTTCTGGTACTTTTTCTTTTCTAATGTTTAATATTTTGTACTTTTTCTTTAGGAAAATTGTGCAAATTTTTAAATTATGTATTTTTGTTTGGACTGTTTATTGTTTAAGTTTTTGAGAAGCGAGTTTCTTATGTTTTAATTTTAAAGAGTTAATTTAAAATATGTGAAATTGGCCATCTTCAGAAAATCGCCAAGCAGTGGTGCAGAAACGCACCAAATTTGCAATTCTTGGAAAAGTCGCCAAGCAGTGCATTTTCACTACAAACATACGCCTAAAAAGAAAAAAAAAAAACGCTGTCACTAAGCCCTTATTTTTCCCACTGAACATGTTGAAAATTGACTAAATTTAGTGAAAATTCTCCTGAACTGGCAACACTGCTGAACATAGTCATCCTCAGAGCACAATGGATAATGATTTTTCTCTTGCTTCTCTCCTTACCTCTACTCCAAAGCATTGAGTGTTACCATTATCTTCCATCAAATTTCAGTTGGTTCTTGATCATTCCATGTGTTATTATTTGCTAAGATCCCAAATGTTTAATGACATAAAAACAACTGTTATAATTTGCTAACTTGGAATGATTTTCAAAATTCATTTTAAAGTTTCTGTTTTGGTGGACTAATTGTTAAAGCTGTAGTTGTTTTTCATATCATTAAAGTGTTTTCTTCTGGTTTTTATTTTTACTTTCCGAACACTATAGTGAGGAAAGTATTGTAATCATGTCAAAAATCCGAATTCGAGATTTTGATGTTTCTATACGTTTTGAGGTCCCCTGAGTCCGTTTTCACTATTTTTACGATGATGTATGTATAGTGTTGACTCTAGGCCGATTTAGCAGGGCGCAGCGCCCGGCGGCCCATTACTAACACATTTTTGCGCCCCGCGGCCCTTACTAACTTATTTCTAGCGCCCGGCGGCCCTTATTAATATTTTTCACAGGGTTCCCAACTGCTCCGATTTCTGCGAAGTTTCTCCGAAAAAATTTAAAAACTCCGCGAGTTATTTTTTATGCTCAACAAATTCAGCCTTGACCACCTAGCTAAATATATTTTATTGAATACATAAAACTGAATAGTGGCAGACACTGAAGAAAAAAAAAAAAAAAAAACTACTATTCTTTTTTGCCTTGCACACATATCGCGATCCAATCCTTATCAACTTTTGATTTTGCATTTCCAACAGTTGCCGCATAAACATTATTCTTTTCTTTTAATTTTATTTTTTATCTATGAAAGCCCTTCAACTCCTTTTGAAAAAAAAAAAAAATAAATAACAAAAACAATAACAAAACTAACTTTTACAATCTAGCTGAAGAACCACACGCTTTATCGTACAATACTCATAAATAAATAGTAAAGAAAGAAAAAAAAAAAAAAAAACATTCTAGTGCTAGGCATTGCGTAATCGAAATATTGCTGACTCAGAACGGGAACAAGTATTTGTTTACATTAGCTGAGAGTGTGCTTAATTAAAACCGCAAGCTGAAAGGGGGGAAGAAAGAAACGGAATGCTATGATTGATTATCTTCATGGGTTATCTTAATGCTTAATAAGTCGCTTAAAAATAATACTTTCCAATGAAAAAAATTGTTTATTTTAATTATTTATTGATAAAAATAATGGATTCAAAGCTACTGAACTTTAAGTACGGATTGACAACGCAAGGAATCTAAGACCAGGAAGAGCTATCTTCCGTGGGAGACTTTCTAAAGTGTCTTAGGCCGTAATCACGCGAGTTTTGGAGAAAACAGTATTTAGTCAGGCTTTAACGGAGGAATTGTCCTCTGTAATAGGAAACTTTCTTAAGCGTTTTAATATACAAGTTTCTGAGAAAATCATGGAAAATTTCAAACTTTATCGTACCAAGTATCTACCGTTGGAGAAAGAAAAATAATATTTTCTGTGCTTTTTGTTGGGATAACTGAATACGCGATAACTTAGTTTTTATAGTGCGTGGGTGATTCTAAGAAATTTTCATATCTGAAAATGGGACTTTCACAAAAATCGTCGGATTTAAAATGGATTTGTCAAGAAAATTGCGTATTTTATAAATCAGCCGCAAAAAATGACATTTCAGTAATAAAAAAAAAAAAATAAATAAAAATAAAAAAAAAGCTGATTTATGACTAAATAATTACACATTTTTAGAAAAATAACATCTATTTTAGCAATTAGTTTACGATTACATAATTTTAAAAATTAGCTGTAAAATAATTCCGTATTTCTATAAAAAGCCACAAAATTATACGTAAAATGCAAATCATGTTTGAAAAAAGCAAGAAATTCATCGATTAGCATCAAAAGCCTTTTTCAGCGATTAATTGCGATTAAACATAAATTTTGTTAATTAGCGGCGAAATTATTGCGTGTTTCCGTTATCGGCTACTAATGTATCGTGATTTACTGAAATCAACTAGAGGGAAAAAAAAAAAAACTTTATTGGCTAGCAGCCAAGTGATAGCATATAAAACGTAATTTTTTTTTTTATTATTAGTGGGTAAGCGATCCCGTATTTGCGAAATCTACTTCAAAATTATTCCCGATTTCCGAGATTCCGCTTAAAAAAAAAAATAATAATAATAAATAAATAAAATAAAAATACAAATTTCATTGATTAGTGGCAAAATAGTTGAGTATTTAAGATTCAGCTTTCAGAAGAACGCATTTTTCATAGATTAGTAGCTAAATAATAGCATGTTTCGACAATCGGCCGCATAATAATCGCGTATTTCAAAAATCTGCTTAGAAAAAAAATGCGCAATTTTTTACTTATTAGGAAAAAAAAATAATTTTGTTCCGAGTAAACATAATTTTTGACAATTAGCTGTGAAATAATCCGGTGTTTTTTAATTCATCTGTAAATTTTCACATATTTCTGGATTAGGTTTTGAAAAAGTGCGTATTTCATCGATTAACAGCAAAGTTTGGTATTTGGGGGATGTAGCTTTAAAAAGGGCTCAAATTTCATCGATTAGCAGCCAGATAATTGTATATTTCGTTAATAATTAACCCCATTTTCGATATAATTAACCGCAAAAATATCGCGAATTTTAGGAATCATCGTTGAAAGAAGAGTGAATTTTATCAATTAGTTTCAAAATTATAGTATATTATTAGCAATTATTTGCTATTAAAAGTAGATTTTGTAAATTTGCAGTGAAATAATTAAAAATTTCGGCAATCGGTCGTAAAAATATCGCGAATTCTGTCAAATACGGGAAAAATAGCATGTTTATTTAATTAACGGTAAAAACGTAATTCTACCTCTCCCCCCCCTCTCCTCTATGAGAAACTCTTGATTCTTGAGGTATATTTAGCAATAATCTTAAGAAAGAAAGAAAAAAAAAAGTTTCAGAAAAGTTCATGGCTGTTAGTTTGCACTAAAATTGAATTTAATGTTGTACAATTTCAATTATTTTATTGTAGATTCAGTTTTATTACATTTTCTAATATCCAAACTATTAAAATTGTTCATTATTTTGACTTTATTATTACTCCAAAAATTTAAGATTTTGTTTAAAAAAATTCAATTTTTGTATCTGTTTAAAGTATAGCATTGAAATTATTTTCACATCAATTGTCTTGTTCTTGTAATTAAACAAGTTTCATTTGAATAGGCATGCACTAAATGTTTGATTATTACTGAATAATGAATATTCAGTATACCAAATAGTAACTAAAAATTCGGGGCTACATTTTGTAAGTGATATATTTCATTCAAAAATTTTCAAAATTGTTTCTCACAAAAATCTGATTTTGTCTTGGTGCATTCTATGATATAATATTATTTGTACAAGCTTTTTTTTTTTATATCTGATTTTTCTTTTCTTTTAAAATTTCATTATTTTGTTTATTTATTTATACCTTGGATACATTGCTGTTATAAAAAAAAATTAGTAATTTTTTTTTTTTTTTTTTTTTTTGGGGGGGGGGGGGGGGGGGGCTACATTTTGTAAGTGATATATTATGAAGATGTTATAGTGCCCTTTTTGAATTATTGAGAATATTATAGTGCCCCTTTTGAGAGTATTAAAGTGCCCTTTTATAGAGTTCCCCCCAGCGGCCCTTTTGTTCTAGAGTCAACACTATGTATGTATGTGTGTGTGTATGTATGTGTGTGTATGTCTGTGAGTGAACACGCTAGCGTCTAAACGCTTTGTTCGAATAAGCTGAAAGTTGGTGCGTATATTGTAAGTCACCATAGTACGAACCCTATAGATTTTGGTGAATCTAGCACTTATAGTTTTTTTACAGGGACATAAAGAAAAATTCTTTATCATTATGGTCTATGGGACCAAAATCTTAAAAGTGCGATAGCATCTAAAGGCCTTATTCAATTGAGCAAAAAATTTATACACATATTATAGGTCACAGTTAATCAATCTGTATAGAGTTTGGAGAATCTGGCACTTACCGTTTTTTTACAGGGGCACAAAGAAAAATTCTTTACCATTATGGCCTATGGGGCTAAATTTTTAAAAGTGCGATAGCGTCTAAACGCTTATTTAATCTGAACAAAAAATTTGTACACATGTTATAGGTCACAGATGCGCGAACTGTATAGATTTTGGTGAATTTAGCACTTACAGTTTTTTTACAGAGACACAAAAAAAAATTCTTTATCATTATGGCCTGTGAGACCAAATTTTTACTTTCTTCTATATTCAATAGAAGAAAGTATTGGATTCATAAAAATTTTTGACCTCGGGTTTTTGATGAATTTACACGTTTTGAGAGCTGTCTGTAGAACACGATTTGACACTTTTTAGAAAATGTCTGTCTGTTTGTCTGTCAGTCTCTGTGTGTGTGTGTGTGACAAAATTTTGTGGCAACTGTATCTCAGGAACTACTTCACAGAATTTCATACAAATTAGTATGTAGTTGCACCTTGATATAAATTAGTGCCTATCTGTCTTACAGGTTGCGTTGCCATCCCACTTTTTCTAAATTTTTAACATGGTGGTATAGTACAAAATTTTGTATAAATGTGCATAAAGAGAATTATTTTTTAATAATCATTATGAAATTTACCAGAATTATTTATAATAGAGATAGTCAACTGGGAAAAAGTTTTTGTATGTGTAGGAGCCTCGCCTTCTCCTGCATCCCTGGGGGGGGAGTAAATTTTCATGATGGGTATCTTTGAAAAGAGCTCGGCAGTACCTTTAAAACGAATGGTTGAACCATAGATCTGCGATAATTTAAAATGAAGTTATCGATTTTTTTTCGAAAAAAAAAATATATATATATATATTAGGTGTACAAATTAATTCGGTCCGTTTTCGAAAGATGGCGCTAGCTGCCACAAATGCTAGACTATGACAGCTGTTTTCGGTGGTTTCAGAGAGGTTATATATTTGTTAAGAATCTTCAGTGTACAACTCTTTCGCTTGCTTGAAATAGCCTGATCAGCATTGCATTAAACATGTCAGGTTTTGAAGTCAATAAGCAGCATTTGCGGGAAGTGTTGATTTTTTTCTTTCATTGGAAGAAAAGTGCCGCCGAAGCGCATCGAACGCTCGTAGAAGTATACGGCGATAGTGCTTCGACTGACAAAACATGCAGGAAATGGTTTTGATGATTTAAAGATGGAGATTTTAGCGTTGATGACAGGCGTCGCTCTGGACAACCGAAAAAATTTGAAGATAACGAATTAGAGGAATTACTGAATGAAGATCCAACTCAAACACAAGAACAGCTTGCAGAACAACTGGAAGTGACTCAGCAAGCAATATCGGTGAAACTAAAAACGGTGGGAATGATCCAAAAAGAAGGAACATGGGTTCCTTATGAACTGAAACCCAAAGACGTTGAAAGGCGATTATGCACTTGCGAGCAGCTGATTTACAGACAAAAAAGAAAGTGGGACGTCCTACCGCACCCGCCGTATTCTCCGGACATTGCCCCTTCCGACTACTGGTTGTTCCGACGAATGCAGAATGATCTGACCGGTCAGCAGTTCACTTCTTACGAAGAAATACAAAAATGGCTCGAAACATGGATGAGCGAAAGAGATGAGTTGTTTTATCGAGATGGAATCAGACAATTGCCGGAGAGATGGGAAAAAATAGTAGAAAATAATTGGCAATACTTTGAATAATGTATTTTTTGTTTTGGTTTAATAATAAATACTTTTTTTATTGCTAAAAAACGGACCGAATTAATTTGTACACCTAATATATATATATATATATATATTATGTAATATTGGCAATAAAATTGACTTTGTGTTATACTACTTCTCTAATATGGAAATCATATGCATTATCATGGAAGATAATTTTTTTAAATAATAATTTTAATAAATTATTTTTACTGAGTGAATTTGTATAGGAAAATATAGAAGAAAGTCATGTGGTGGCCATAACCTACTAGTTAAAAGTGCAATAGCATCTAAACGCCTTATTCAATTGAGCTGAAAATTTTATATGAATATTATAAATCACTGTTGCTCTAACCATAAGCATTTTGGTGAATCTAGCATTTATAGGTTTTTTACAGGGACACAACAAAAATTCTTTATCATCATGATCTATGGGCTCAAAGTTCAGTAACGTTAAATAAAACATCGTGTAATATATGGAGAAAAATACTCAAACACTTTATTATGGTTTTATCTCTTTTGTTTGTTTAACAACTCCTCTTTCTTTACTTTATCTACAAAACTGTTAATTACTCAATATATAGTTTTTATCATTTCTAATTCTTTGAAAAATGTTTTTATTGGGTTTATATTAGTATGCTGATTCCTAATTTCATTCTGCATTTTGTGCAGCTCCTGAATAACTAACATCAGGAGGAGAAATTTGATAAATGTTATTTTTTGTGTTTTCTACCTTTGATTGTTTTTTTATGCTAACATTCGAGAATAATGCATTCAATATTGTTTGGTTCTACTCTTTAAAGATTTACATTAGTTCAATTTCATTTTCTAGCAGCAAAATAAAATAGATGATATAATTTACACCTTGAGGCCATAAACAGTGCATATTATAAGGTTTTGCATTATATAGATCATTTTATGCAATCAACTCCTGCTAATCCGCAGACATATGGACATACATATATTTAATGTATACGAAGAAATTTACACCTGAGATTTAAAAAAAATCTACAACTTTTCTCCCATTTTATTTATTTATTTTCGTTTTTAATCGAATTTTTAGCTTAATCTTTGCTTTCAACCATAAACTGCAAATTTTAATTTATAAGTTAATGCAATACGTATGAACATTTGTGATTCTGTTACAAGAAATCGAATTTCGATATGTTGACGATTCCAATACAACATCAAAAAAAAAAAAAAAAATCACTAAATGGTCACAATCATAAACATAATGCACTTGTATGGTCAAAATAAACAATGAGCTTCTCATATATATCATCTTGCAATTTTTACAGACTAGCACTGGATCAGACCAAAGAATGTCAGAAAAGCATATCAAAATTTAAAACTAACACAATTACGTCAATGTTTAACAAAATGAAAAATAATGATAAATATTAATTACTGCACTAAAAATTTATTTACTTTTATATTTTTAAAATTAATACATATGTTTATATTTTACAGCTATGTATTATTTGAGCCTGATTAAACTATTTACCTTCATATGACTGATTAGTTTTATTAATATTGAAGAAATATTTTATTTTGAAATTTATCAGAAATCATCTTTTGACCTTAATGTCTATTTAAGCATTAATATAATAATAATAACTTACTTTTTGAATCTGCAAAGACGTAACAAAAGAAAAAAAAATCAGAGTTTGTATTTGTTTGTGAGAAAGAGTTGGTTGGTTGGTTGGTCGGTTGTTGGCTTTTTGTCTTGTGGCACAAGGTCTGTCCGACCATAGATATAGTAATAAGACATAGATGAAGTGATTCCCTTTTACTTTCACTCCAAGAAAGACGGCCATTTTTACCGTTAATAGCCGTCTTCTCCTCCGAGTGAATACACACGTAAAATTTAGCAAATAAAATATATGAATAATTTATGTTTTATCTTTACAGCGAAAATATTCCTTTTAATGTTCTTCAACGTGAAAATTTGGCCCAATCTCCTATCTTTAGAAAATCGTAAATTTCGAATAACTAATGAAATTTTTAAATTAGGATGCTGAAAATCAATAGAATTATTGCCAGTATTATAAGTAATGTTTTAACACTGGCTCGATCTCTCTGCAATCATTTGTTCTTTAGATATCATGTACTCAGACAACAGCTTAGACTAACTGACACACTAACGTATCTACAGTCTACACCCCCCCCCCCCCTGAAAAATTCTAATAAGCATTTTTTTCTTTATTTTTAAAACTATGCTATTAGAATTTTATTTAAAAAATAAAATATTTTTTCAAGTTGTGCACCCCCCGGGAATTTTTTTCTGGCGACGCCACTGGCACCTATAATATGATGGGAGCTAATATCATTTAGGATACTGGCATGAACATAATTGACAATGAATTTTCTAATTTAAAATTTTCGTACGTTATTCAAAATTTACGATTTTCTTAACATGGCACAACAGCGTAAAATTTCGCATAAACGTCCATTTTGAGACATATTTTCATCGTAAAGAGCTCAAGCGACTTTTAAAATGGCATTTATGATACCAGCTTAGACGCTTAGCTTGAATATCATTGACTACAAATATTCTGATTTGAAAATTCCATAAGTTACTCTAAATTTATGATTTTCTAAACATAGCAGAATAGAGCAACATTTTATATAAATTTGCATCATGGAGATCAGTGCGTTAGAAGTAATGTGGGATTGAATGAAAACTAAACTACGAAACAGACCCCAGTAAAATAATCAAATTAGGATGAGTCAAATGCATCGAACTGAACATTAGGTAGCCTATTAGGTGGAGCATTTCACTCTGTTACCGTGTCGAGCAACTGGTTAATTCATTTCTCTTAACATAAATACAGTATGTCCTGTACTAGAAATTTATGACAATATATATATAATGGGGAATTGAGCGGAGTCCACCTATGCCAACTAGTTTCTTTAATTTCTCAATTTTATTAATTTCAGAATTAGGATAAAAAATCCTTTTTTTTTCCAAGTTATCACAATAGCAATAATGCATTGTTTTCTGTTTGTTAGTGAGTGTTAGAAACCCATAGCGTTGACTTGACTTGACTGATATAAGTAGTGACTGTTTATTGAATGATGTAAATGTAACATTTTACTTTGAAACACATTCTAACATAAATTAAAAAATTCAAAAAATTCAAATATATTCAATCAAAAAATTCAAATATAAAATGTTTAAAATATATATATATATATATATATATGAATGATTTTAAGAAAAAAAAAAGATTTTAGTTTCTTTTTTCTTCTTCTTCTTTAAATCCTTTATTAAAATCAGGATTTTAATTAAGCTGATTTAAATCTACAAACCCTGCTAATCTCAAAAATGATCTACATGTATTTTGACCCCATTGATTTTTCTTACAATTAATTTTTTTTAGTTAACTTACGTAATTTTCCCTAGTGAATACATCTTTATATTAGTAAGATTTACTTCATTTTCTGGTAATCTGTCTTACCTACCTAGTGAAATCCAAGAACTTCTTTCGCGTATTTCGAGTGCATAATTTGATTTAAAATATATCATTTGATTTCTCATTTTCAGTGGCGGATTGACAGGGTCGTCAACTTGCCCAATGGCAAGTGGGCCCTCAGAAATCAGATAATGTTGTCCCCACAACAATTAATATCATTTCAAAGTTACTCAGGTGCCAAAAAGGTCAAATGTTTGAAGGTAAAATGTAAAAATGCACAAAAACAGTGAAAAGATATTAAAAATTCCAAATTTCAACAGCTAGGATGCTAGGAGGAAAAGGTCTGAATTCTCAAATGACGCCTCTTGCCTCTTTGATGTTTCTTCTTAGCACGTGTAAGAGGAAAGAGAGAAAGTGAAATGATTAAAATAAAACTCATTATTCAATTACTATGTTACACCTGTAATATATTTTTGCAATGGATCTTTCCTGCCGTAAGTGTTCTGTTGCAGAAAAAATAAATTTACAGTAGGGTGGCCAAATTTTTAAATGTAAAAATGTGGACAAATGCCGAAATGACCCCATTTTTTGTATCAAAAGTGGGGACACTATGCATTTAACAGAATAACTCAAATTTTAAATTAAAACTAGTACGCTGTGGCCACCGCAAGACTTTCTTCTATATTTTTCTATACAAATTCACTAAGTGTAAATAATATATTAAAACTATTATTTATTAAAATTATCTAACATGATGAATGCAAATGATTTTCATCTTAGAGAAAACTGACACTAAATATCCAAAGAAAACCAGTTTTGCCTGTAAATAACATTTTAAAAAGTGCATTTTTATAACGGTTATCTCATATGTCAAGTTTCTTATTATTATATGTCATACAAATTGAGATATAGCCTTCCCATTTTCGAGGAAATTTTCAGTATAGCAGCGCCACCTATTGGTCGATAATCATCAAATTGAATTAGCATAATGTCTCATAATGGCCTTCTCAAATATCAAGTTTTCTTTCATTGTACGCAATAGAACCTGAGATATAGCCTTCCCTTTAAATTGTGAAAAACATTGTATAGCAGCACCACCTGTTGAGCAGTTGACACCAAAAGTTGGTAGCCACTAATTTAGGTCAAGGTGTATCCACATATAAAATTATATGCATTTCTGTGCAGTAGTTCTTGAGATATAGCCTTCCCTTAAATTGCAGATATCGCTGTATAGGAGCGTCACCTGTTGGTCAATAAGTATTCAAATTGCCCCAGCATAATGTCTTATAATGGACTTCAAACATATCAAGTTTTGTTTGATTATATACAATAGAATCTGAGATATAGCCTCCCCCTAACTTGAGGAAATCGTTGTATAGCAGCGCCACGTGTTAAGCAGGAGACACCAAAAGTTGATAAGCACTAATCCAGGTCAAGGTGCATCTACATATAAATTTATATGTAATTCTAATCAGTAGTTCCGCAGTTACAGTTGCCACAAAATTTTTGTCATATACACACAGACAGACATTTTCTAAAAATCGTCAAATCGTTTTCTAGACCTCTCAAAACATGTAATTCCGTCGAAAACCGGAAGTCGGAAATTTTTACGAATCCAATACTTTCCTCTATTGAATATAGAAGAAAGTAATAACATAAGTAGGGGAGACCCTTGTACCTAGGGCCACCCCACTTTATTTGAATAATATTTAATTTTAAGTTTTAATACTCAATTGGGCGAGTAACAACACCAATTGCTACTTTTACAACTACTTTGGAACATTTGAGGAGAAAGTTTTGACAATTTACATGTAGAAAACGAATTTACATGGTTTGAAGTAAAATTTTGCAGCTCATCTCTTTTGCTATTTTACAAAGGCAAGTCAAATATTTTTCTTTCATTTTTAGTGTATAATGTTGCTTGTTATATTGAGTAATAAATGAGATATTTAATTAGTCCTATCTGCATGGGGATTTTTTAGTGGAAGGTATTTTGAATGAAGTTACCAAAACTTGTACCTAGGACCACATAGCTGCCTTGTACCTAGGGCCAGTGTGTTTGGACCTTTTAATACTTTCACAACCGCATGTTTTTGTCTTTTTGACAGTAAGGTCCGACTGTGGGCGTTTTTCTCATAAGTTACAATTTTTCAAAACAAAATTTTCCGTATTCACATTTATATTACAAATGGATATGCATTATAATCATACTCTATCTAATCAAATTATTTGCATCCATAGTATACTGGTTGTACAAATATGAATATTGTGCATATTTTTTAGAAACAAATAATATACAAATTGCAAAAGAAACGCCCACTGCTGGAGTTTCATATTTTCAAATGACGTGAATCTACGTCAGCGGTCACAAAAGTGTTAAGAAACACAGTATTTGTAGTAATTGGAAGCTGGAAAACTCTGGTAAACCAATCACTATATATGACGTTGCTGAAAATGTTGGCAAATCCTATCCGCATGTAAACATTCTATCAGGCTTTCGTGTATCCGGCATATGCCCAATGAATCAAAGTGCATTCACTGAGGATGAATATTTAAGTTCGAATGTGACTGAAAGACAAAATCCCTCCATTAATTAAAAAAAAATATATATATATATATACAGACACGACATTATTTCATTATTTAAAACATGAAAATCTGACATTGACAGATTTTAATTTAGTGCCAGAGGCCTACTGCTAAACTTGTTAATATCGATAAATTCTTCTTTAGTTAATTCGTGAAGATCTAAATTCCATGATAAAGTTTCCATTAAATCAAACCAATGTGTTTCAGCTTCAGATATTGTAACAAATAACGTTGGAAGTCCAAACTGTCTTATAGCCGCAAAACAACGTTTTTTCTCTTTTTCCCAATGAGGGGGAGGTGTGCCTTAGGGGGGACTCATGTCAAAGGTGTGCCTTGGGGGGGGACTCATGTCAAAGTTGTACCTTGGGGGGGACTCATGTCAAAGTTGTACCTTGGGGGGGACTCATGTCAAAGTTGGGCCTGGGGGGGACTCATGTCAAAGTTGGGCCTTGGGGGGACTCATGTCAAAGTTGTACCTTGGGGGGGGGACTCATGTCAAAGTTGTGCCTGGGGGGGACTCATGTCAAAGTTGTGCCTTGGGGGGACTTCATTCAATAAATCCCCATTCAATAAACCGACTGAAATAGGCCCTTAGCACTATTAAGAGTGTATTATAAAAATTCGACAACGCTGTACCGACTGAAATAAGGGTACCTTGGGGGGGGGACTCATGTCAAAGTTGTGCCTTGGGGGGACTTCATTCAATAAATCCCCATTCAATAAAACGACTGAAATAGGCCCTTAGCACTATTAAGAGTGTATTATAAAAATTCGACAACGCTGTACCGACTGAAATAGGGGTACCTTGGGGGGGGCTCATGTCAAAGTTGGGCCTGGGGGGGACTCATGTCAAAGTTGGGCCTTGGGGGGACTTCATTCAATAAATCCCCAATCAATAAACCGACTGAAATAGGCCTCTAGCACTAATTAAGAGTGTATTATAAAAATTCGACAACTGTACCGACTGAAATAGGCCTCTAGCACTAAAAAAAAAAAGAAAAAAAAGAAAAAATCAGGAAGAAAGGGAACCAACAATGATAGAACTAGATGCCTCTGTTTAGTGTCCTGTTGAAATTTCGAAACCTTCAACATCTAACATCTTTTCGTGTGTCATGCATTAACAGGTACGATACTAAGCAAAATCTTTACCTAAAGGAAAACGTCCCACATCAAAGAAAAGATGTGACCGAAAACCAGAGAGATCTAGAAATCCAAGAGACACTCCAGAAAAAAAAAAAAGAAATTGAAGAAAAAAACGTTCTGTTAGAGTATCCTAAAGAGAAAAAAGGAATGAAAAAATTTGTGCTTCAAATTAAGGCAACAACATGATAACTATTATATGATAAATAAATATATTACTTGATATTGTTTTTTGTTTTTTTTTATATAGAATATATGTTTATATGCTTATTTTCTATTCATTAGAAAGTGAATTATAAATTTGAGAGAATGGCCCTAGGAGGTACAATAAGGTCTGGCCCCAGGTACAATGAGGGTGTTGTACCTAGGGCCACGAGGGAAGTTTTTTTAAAAACCTTCTATTTGTCGGAATTTATTATTTTAGGTATTTATATTAATAGCAATTGGAAGTAATTAGTCCTAAAGATATGCACATATCACTTTGATCATTTTAAATAGGTCAAGGGCTCTGTTTTTGGGCATTGAAAAATAGCGGCCCTAGGTACACGGGTCTCCCCTATATATGAATACGTTGTCTTATATATTATGAAGCAAAAAAATAAGAATGTATAAGAAGTGTTGAGATTATAGATTTATTATTCCATTAAAATTAGGCATGCCTCAGAAAAATGAGATTTTATTGATTGTGATAAAAGAGTTTGTAGCGATTCAACGGCTTTGAACGTGTATATTTAAAGTGTACATGCAATGCATAAGAATATGTTTCTGAATAGTTTTAGTTCCCCATCATACTATAGGTATGGGGAACTTAGGTAATCGTGAAAATTTTCGACCTCGGTTTTTTGACTTTTTTACACGTTTTCAGGTGTGAGGAATCCGAAAATGACAAAATTTCTATGGTGTCTGTCTGTAGGGTGTCTGTTAGTCTGTTAGTCTGTTAGTGTGTTAGTCTGTTAGTGGGTCAGTCCGTTAGTTTGATAGTCTGTGTACACGATATCTCAAGAACAAATTGTCGCAGAGAGGTCAGATCAGTTTTAAAATATTACTTTCGACACTGGCAAGAACCCTATTCATTTGCAACATTCGAATTTAAAAACTTCGTTAGTTATTAGAAATTTACGATTTTCTTAACATGGGAGAATAGGACAAAAATTCACTTAAACGTGCATTAAATGGAAACTTTTTACTGTAAAATTGTCAGACCAGTTTTAAAATATCAGTTTTGATGCCGGAATGAACATCAGTAACTATAAATATGCTTCTTTGAAAATTTCACAAGTTATTGGAAATTTACGAATTTCTTAACAAGGTGGTATAGGGCGAAATTTCACATAAACGTCAATTTTGAGAGATATTTTCATCGTAAAGATGTCAGACTACTTTTGAAATATTATTTAGGACACTAGCATGAATATTGATGACTATGAATTTTCCAATATAAAAATTTCGTAAGTTATTGGAAATTTACGAATTTCTTATCACAATAGAATAGGGCAAAATTTTACACAAACGTCAAATCTTGAGGGATATTTTCATCGTAAAGATGTCAAACCACTTTTGAAATATTATGTAGGATACTTACATAAATACCATAGAGTATGAATTTTCCAATTTAAAAAAATCGTAAGTTATTTGGAATTTACGATTTACTTAAAATGGCAGAATAAGGCAAAATCGAGCACAAACGTCCATTTTGAGGATTATAAATATATCAGACAATTTCAAAATAACATTTATGATACTTGAATGAACATGATTGACTACAAATATTCTAATGGGAAAATTTCGTAAGTTATTCGAAATTTAAGATTTTATCATCATAGCAAAATGTTGCGATATTTCATATAAATATGCATTTTTGGGATTGTTGCATTGGAAATATTAGCATGAAAAATAAACTACGAAATTGATCCCAATAAAATAAATTAATAGATTAGAATAAGATAAATATGTTGAACTGTATGGTGGGTAGCCTATTAGGTGAGGATTTCGTTCTGTCATTGTGCCAAGCGTTTGGTTAAATTCATTTCTCTTAACATGAATATAATATGTCCTGTACAAGAAATTTATGAGAACATACATATGATGGGGAACTGAGCAGAGTCCACCTATGCCAACTACACTCTTAAAAATTTCCGTTCAACGTTGAACCAGCGAATGGGTCTAGCTAAGAGAAAATTCCAAACAATGGAACACTTGCTTTCTCGAAAAATGTGATCATGGTTCAACTTTCAACATGGTTCGAAGTTGAACCAACCCATGGGAATACCTTTAGTCCAGAACACCGCTTTGCGCATGCTCGCTCAGAAGCCTGCTCCGCTGCTCACGTGACTTATCACGAGACGACTTGTTCTTGTTGGTGCTTACGGTCAACTTTTGTGAAAGTTTCAGGTAGTTTCAGAAAGATATTTCAGGCAAAGAATTTCTAATAGATAAGAAGGGAACCGTAACTAGCGAAAGAGTGCTTATAGCTTTGCTGGAAATTGGTACGTTTTTCCTCGCTACATCTGCGAAATCGCCAAGTATATTGTGGCAAACCTCAAAAGCGTCACGGCGCGCACCATTTTAAAATTGAATGAAGTTGTCAGTTGTCGTTGACCGTTGTCGTTATCCTTTATCCTGTTAAAAGTGATGTGTCAATTTTTTGTGAAATCATAATGGATTACACACAGCCTGAAAATACTTTTAGTTTCATTGTAGTCCTGAAAGGTAAATGATATTTTACTTACCACTTGCAAGCAGGTACAATCCTTAAAAGCTCAAAGTTTTAATATTTTTTGGCTTTGGGTTTTGTACCTGCTAGTATTTCCAAGTTGAATATTTACTTAAGGAAGCCTCAGTAATGAAGTGAGTGTTTTATTATTATTATTATTTTCTTCTTTAATTTTGTATTTGAGTCTTTAATTTTTAGGTGTTGATCTAGGTTTAAAATTTTGGTACACTTTTTTAAATCAATAAATACTCTTGTAAATTTCTACTGATTTTGTAAAAAAAAAAAAAAAAAAAAAAAAGGTATCGAGTAAAGCTTTAAACTTTAGCATTAGCTGTCAGCCGATTTCCTGTTTAATATAAAAATATATAATATTAAGATACCAATATTTTATTGAACTAAGTGTGTGCATATGCGATAATTTCATACAATATTGATAACAGGTTTTAGGCATCGAAAAATTTGAATTAATCATTTACTTAAACAAAATGTTTTTGAAATGCTTCTTTATAAATTTAAATTTTGTGAAGAGAGCAAGCAACCTAACACTCCCAATTTTAGTTTAGATTTTATTTATTATTGTTGTTGTTGTTGTTAAAATTATAACCATTTGATTTTCTTTTAATTGCAAATTTTAATTTCTGTTTACATTGATTAAATTTTCTATCAGTAACTGCATTAACAATTTTATTGGAAATAATAATAATGATAATCAAGCACATTTAAGAGATGAAGCAAAATTTTTGGATAAACAGATTAGTCAATGTACAATGTCTGTTAAAACAATTTAGGCAATTTAGATTAATATGCATTTATACTAAAATCCTGAAAATATTGTAAATATACGTGTTCTGAATTGCAAAAGGGGAATGTGCAATATTTTATTTTATTTTATTTTATTTATTTATTTATTTATTTATTTTTTTTAAGCAGTGCTTAAAATTATTTTAATCCTTAAAATATGTTCTCTTTATTTAAGACTTATGAAATTTCATGTAAAATTTATTATTCTAGTACGCTGCATCCATTACAATTTTTTTTCCTATATCAGTTTAAATAACAGTACAGTACCACGTACCACCTATTAATTAGATGCACAAAAAATTTAATTAACATAGCTTCTCACAACAAATGTTTTAAATATACCTACTGTTTAGTGTAATTTTAAGTAATAGGTGTTGAGATACAGCAATGTGGAAAATTATAGACATTTATAGCAGTGCCACCTATCGGTCGATATACACCCATATTTAATAAAAATTTCAGCACCAATATGACCTTCAAAAGTCAGGGGGGGATATCAAAAAGATCCCTGTTTATGATATTGAACTTTTATTTGGTTATTGATCTTTAAAAAAATAATTATGGTTCTATTTAAATTAACACGGTGGAATCTAGTTTAATTTTTAATACATGCTAATTTGTAAGAGTTAACTCTATTTATAGTTGCACAGTCAAACCTCGTTAATACATCACTCTGCACATAAGACACCCCTTTTTCTTAGTCCCAAAATTCCTTTAACTCCGCATAACAAGTCAAACCGCTTAACACAGTTTTTCAGAAGTCCCAAAAGTGATGTATTAATGAGATTTGACTGTAATTATATTTATCACAAAACAGTTTAGCTTAACCGAGTTGCTGCTAATCACAAATTTAAATTAAGATTTGTTCTATTCTGGTTTTTAAAACTAATTTTATGCCACTTAAATTATGCATTAATCTTGTTTTGTTGTCAACATTTTTAACTGTGGAAATTTTCCTATTTACTTATTATAACTGAAATATACTTGTGGTTAAAGTTTGGTTTCAGAAACAGAAATGTCGAGGGAATAAATTAAAAGAATATGGACTTGGAAAGAAATAGATTAAAGTCATATATTGCCACCACCGTAGGGTAGAGCTTCTAAATTGTATCACCATTGCTCTATCAGAGCAGTTTAATCAATTTTTTGACATTATTTCAATTTTATGCTATATAAATACCAATGTAATACACACATGTGATTCTTATTACGCTTCCTGTTAATTTTAGTGACTTAAGACTAATTGCACAAATGTGAGCTTACATAGCTTTTGTACTCCCAAGATATTAATGTATGCAAAATTTATTCTAGTGCAATACTTGTCTTAGGACATTATAATTTGCATAAAAAGTGAAGTAAAAAAGAAAAGCCATGGAATTCACAAAAAACGTATAATATAATGAATTGGCGGCATAAAATGGCCGAATATAAAGAAAAAAAGAAGAAATTGACTCTACTGTGAATAAAATAAGTGGGTGATTGTTTATTTTATTTAAAAAAAGAAAATAATAATTTTGTCTAAATTATAGGCAAAAACCTGATTTGGTTGTCAAAAACCAGTTAGTAATTGAACAATGTTTTGTATATATATTTTTACTACTAGTTGGATTTATGTTTTGAGTACCACTATTTGGAATTCGGATGAATCATACAGTTCCTGGCCAAATTATTAGACCAAAGCAAAAACACAGATAGAAATACATTATATATTTATTAGAATGATCAACTAACTATGATGAGCACAGATACCGAAATTCGGCTATGTAATAATCAGTTCATATTTTTCTGTGAAAGTTCGAACAAAAATGTATATAGGGAACCGATAGAGAAAAATAAAATATTTTGAATACGCTGTGTCATTAAATCAATGAAATGATTTGGAACTTCTACAGTTAGTCTTGCTTATTATGTGCCAATTTTTACCTCAATTTTCATAGAATAGCACATATTTAAAAAGATATAAATGTTCTTTTTTTTTTTCTTCCTTTTCATTTTTCCATGTTGAAATTGATATATATATTTTATTTAATCAACGTTTGTCAATCTGTGATTTTTTTTATCCGCCTGCATTTCCTTGACTTTAAAAATTTACTTGCATAATAAGAGATGTTTCGCAAATTGGTAAATTTTTGGGAAAAAAAAAACTTTCATTTTAAACTTGGAAACAGAAAAATAAAGACTGAATTTTGTTTTTGTTAAAAAAAAATCTTTCTAAATATTTGTGCCAGTTCTACGAAAATTGAGGCAAAAACTGGTGCGTAATAAGCAAGACCAACAAGTTTCAAATCGTTTTCTTTCATTTAATGATAGGGTTTTCAAAACATTTTGTTACTGTCTAATTTTTATCGGCTACTTTTATGTATTTCTATCTGAACACTCACTGAAAATCTGAACTGATACATACATATTACATAACCAAAGTTTCGTTTCTGTACTCATTGTAGTTATTTGATCATTCTAATAAATTTCCATACATTTATCTGTTTTTTGCTTTGGTATAATAATTTTGCTATGCACTGTAGGGTTCATCCTAATTCCAAATAGAGGTTCAACATAGTTCCAAACTGTGGCTACACCTTTTTTCAAAACATGGTTCAATGTAATTTCAAGCTATAGTTTTACCTTTTCCCAAAACATGGCTCAACATAATTCCAAATTATGGTTTTACCTTTTTCCTAAACATGATTCAACGTAGTTCCAAATTATGGTTACACTTTTTCCCAAAACTTGGTTCTTCCTTTTCTGAAAATATGGTTCAACATTTTCTCAAAACATGGTTCTTGCTTTTCTGAAAATATGGTTCAACCTTTTCCCAAAACATGGTTCAACCTTTTCCCAAAACATGGTTCAACGTAGTTCCAAAGTATGGCTGAAAGCAAGTACCATGTTATGGAGACAGGTTTTACCATTATATGGATGCACCCAGCATTGAACCATATTTTGGTTCAACGTTGAACCAAAATTTTTTACAGTGTAGTTTATGATAGGTTAGCAGAATAGCGCAAATCCAAATTATTATACATTATTACTTTCTTCTATATGTAACATAGAGAAAGTATTGCATTCGTGAAAATTTTCGACCACAGTTTTTTTGATGAATTTACACGTTTTGGGATGTCCAGAACACGAATTAATAGTTTTTAGAAAATGCCTGTCTGTCTGTATCATTTTTTTGTGGACGCTGTATCTCACGAACCAATGAATGAAATTTAACCAAACTCGATATTTACTTGCACCCTGACATAAACTGGTGCTCATTAGATTTGGGGATCAATTCCTCAACAGGTGGCGCTGTGATCGCATTTTATGCAAACTTTTAACATGGCAGTATAGGACAAAATATCGTATAAATGGGCATAATGAGAGTTATTTTAAACTTGTGATTGTAAAATTAATATGAATTATTGATAATAGTAGTAGTTAACTAGGAAAAAAAATTGTGCATGTGGGGACATCGGTTCCCCCCCCCTGGGGGGGAAGTACCCCCCGGGGAAGTAAATTTTCAAGATGGGTATCTTTCGAAAGGTCTCGTTGATAATAGAAATAGTTAACTAGGAAAACAATTTTGTGCATGTGGGGGCATCGGTCCCCCCCCCCCAACTAAGGAGGGGAAGTAACCCCCCGGGGTGCAAAGATTCAAGATGGGAATATTTCGAAAGCTCTCGTCAATACCTTTAAAACGAATGGTTGAACCATAAATCTGTGATAATTTAAAACAAAGTTATCGATTTTTTTTACTTTTAACGAAAAAAAACTTAGAATTTTTTTTTTTTTTTTTTTTTTTTTTTTTTTTACGAAATTTAACCAAACATGGTATTTAGTTGGTCCCCGACATGAACTGGTGCTGATTACATTTGGGGATCAACAGCTCAACAGGTGGCGCTGTGATCGCATTTTTTCTAAATTTTTAACATGGCAGTACAGGACAAAATTCCGTATAAATGTACATAATGAGATTTATTTTTAACTTGTGATTGTAAAATTAATATGAGTTATTGATAATAGTAATATTTAACTAGGAAAAAATTTCTGTGCATGTGTGGGAATCGCTTCCCCCCTCCCCCCTCCGGGGGAGTAAATTTTCACAATGGGTATCTTTCGAAAGATCTCGTTGATAATAGTAGTAGTTAACTAGGAAAAAAATTTTGTGCATGTGGGGGCATCGGTTCCCCCCTCCCTCCGGGGTACAAAGTTTCAAGATGGGTATCTTTCGAAAGGTCTCGTCAATACCTTTAAAACGTATGGTTGAACCATAAATCTGTGATAATTTAAAACAAAGTTATCGATTTTTTTTTTACTTTTGACTAAAAAAAAAAAAAAAAAAAAAAACCCTTAATTTTTTTTTTTTTTTTTTTTTTTTTTTTTTTTTTACTTTCCGAACACTATAGTGAGGAAAGTATTGTAATCATGTCAAAAATCCGAATTCGAGATTTTGATGTTTCTATACGTTTTGAGGTGCCCTGAGTCCGTTTTCACTATTTTTACGATGATGTATGTATGTGTGTGTGTATGTGTGTATGTGTGTATGTGTGTATGTGTGTATGTTTGTGAACACGCTAGCGTCTAAAGGCTTTGTTCGATTAACCTGAAAGTTGGTACGTATATTGTAAGTCACCATAGTACGAACCCTATAGATTTTGGTGAATCTAGCACTTATAGTTTTTTTACAGGGACACAAAGAAAAATTCTTTATCATTATGGCCTATGGGACCAAAATCTTAAAAGTGCGATAGCATCTAAACGCCTTATTCAATTGAGCAAAAATTTTATACCCATATTATAGGTCACAGATACTCAATCTGTATAGATTTTGGAGAATCTAGCACTTATAGTTTTTTTACAGGGACACAAAGAAAAATTATTTATCATTAAGGCCAATTGGGGCCAAATTTTTAAAAGTGTGATAGCGTCTAAACGCCTTATTAATCTGAGCAAAAAAATTGTACACATGTTATAGGTCGCATTTGCACCAACTGTATAGATTTTGGTGAATCTAGCACTACAGTTTTTTTACAAGGACACAAAGAAAAATTCTTTATCATTATGGCCTATGAGACCAAATTTTTAAAAGTGCGATAGCATCTAAACGCCTTATTCAATTGAGCTGAAAATTTGTATGAATATTATAAATCACTGTTGCACTAACTATAAGCATTTTGGTGAATCTAGCATCTATAGATTTTTACAGGGACAAAACGAAAAATTCTTTATCATTATGATCTAAGGGCTCAAAGTTCAGTAGCGTTAAATAAAACCTCGTGTGATATATGGAGAAAAAAACACTCTATTATGGTTTTCTCTCTTTTGTTTGTTTAGCAATTCCTCTTTCTTTATTTTATCTACAAAACTGTTAGTTACTCAATGTTCGGAAAGTCGAGTGGAGTCACTCCAGATTTTTTTTTATTGTTACTGATTGAATATGTATTACTTTTAACAACAAAAAAAAAAAAACTTAGAAAAAAAAATCGTAATTTTTTCTTTTTATATATATATATATTGTTACTGATTGAATATGTATAGAAAAATATAGAAGAAAGTCTTGTGGTGGCCACAACATACTAGTTATATTAGTTCTTAACACCCGCTTAAATAGAAACTTTACCCCAAAACCACAGAATATTATTACTATTTTAGATTTCAAAAGTTCATTTCAATAGAGTATAATTCTTAAACAAGTACAGATTATAACTAGTATGTTGTGGCCACCACAAGACTTTCTTCTATATTTTTCCTATACAAATTCACTCAGTAACAATATTTAAAAAAAAAAAAAAAAAAAAAAAAAAAAGTTTTTTCTGCTTTTTTTTTTCGTTAAAAGTAAAAAAAAAAAATCGATAACTTTGTTTTAAATTATCACAAATTTATAGTTCAACCATTCGTTTTAAAGGTATTGACGAGACCTTTCGAAAAATACCCATCTTGAAAATTTACTCCCCTCGAGGGGGACTTCCCCCTCGGGGGGGGGGGGGGGTCGAGGCTCCTGCACATACAAAAAAATTTTTCCAGTTGACTATCTCTATTATAAATAATTCTTGTAAATTTCATATTGATTACTAAAAAATAATTCTCTTTATGCACATTTATACAATATTTTGTCCTATATTACCATGTTAAAAATTTAGAAAAAGGAGGATGGCAACGCAACCTGTAAAACAATTTTTACCAAAAGTTTATAGGCACTAATCTATGTCAAGGTGCAACTACATACCAATTTGTATGAAATTCTGTGCAGTAGTTTCGGAGATACAGTTGCCACAAAATTTTGTCACACACACACACACAGAGACAGACTAACAGACAGACAGACAGATATTTCTAAAAATGGTCAAATCGTGTTCTACAGCTCTCAAAACGTGTAAATCCATGGAAAACCCGATGTCGAAATTTTTTACAAAAGTAGTTTCTTTTATTGAATGAAGAAGAAAGTAAAAACAGCAATTAAATCTCATGAATATGAGAAATTTATTTAGATAGCAGAGCTCAATTGTAAATTTTCAAAGTCATTTGTGACGTAAATAAAAAAGAAATTTATTTAGATGACAGAGCTCAATTGCAAATTTTCAAAGTCATTTGTAACGTAAATAATAAAATGTATTCATGCTAGTCTAAAAAAAAAAAAAAAAACTCGTATGCTTTTAATTCCGCATACAAATGCATTTAACTTTATTTAAAATACAATATTTTTTACCTACCTTTATCTTGAGATTGTTTCGAAGAAATATTTAAAAATTTTGACAAAGAAATAGAACTAGCTGATTTTCTGGTGCTTTTGGGTACGTAAGTGGCTTGAAATATGGCATTTTCCACCACTAGATATGGTGAAGAGTGTTAATCTGACTCTACAAAACCACTGGAATTCACTTTTTACTTTCCGAACACTATAGTGAGGAAAGTATTGTAATCATGTCAAAAATCCCAATTTGAGATTTTGATGTTTCTATACGTTTCGAGGTTCAATGAGTCCGTTTTCACTATTTTTGCAATGATATATGTGCGTGAGTGAACACGCTAGCGTCTAAACGCTTTGTTCGAATAGGCTGAAAGTTGGTACGTGTATTGTAAGTCACCATAGTACGAACCCTATTGATTTTGGTGAATCTAGTACTTATAGTTTTTTTTACAGGGACACAAAGAAAATTCTTTATCATTATGGCCTATGGGACCAAAATCTTAAGTGCGATAGCATCTAAACGCCTTATTCAATTGAGCAAAAAATGTATACATATATTGTAGGTCACAGATACTCAATCTGTATAGATTTTGGAGAATCTAGCACTTATAGTTTTTTTACAGGGACCCAAAGAAAAATTCTTTATCATTATGGCCTATGGGGCCAAATTTTTAAAAGTGTGATAAGGTCACAGTTGCACCAACTGTATAGATTTTGGTGAATCTAGCACTTACAGTTTTTTTACAGGGACACAAAGAAAAATTCTTTATCATTAGGGCCTATGGGACCAAATTTTTAAAAGTGCGATAGCATCTAAACGCCTTATTCAATTGAGTTGAAAATTTATATGAATATTATAAATCACGGTTGCACTAACTATAAGCATTTTGGTGAATCTAGCATTTATAGGTTTTTACAGGGACACAACGAAAAATTCTTTATCATTATGGTCTATGGGCTCAAAGTTCAGTAGCGTTAAATAAAACATCGTGTAATATATGGAGAAAAATACTCAAACACTCTATTATGGTTTTCTCTCTTTTGTTTGTTTTACAACTCCTCTTACTTTACTTTATCTGTACAAAACTATTAATTACTCAATGTTCGGAAAGTCGAGTGGAGTCACTCCAGATTTTTTTTAAGTTGGGACAAATGAAGACAAAATCTTAAAAATGAGGTCTTTGGCCCCAATGGGACAATCTTTTTTTCTTCGGACGAGAATTAAAAAAATGGGGACTGTCCCATAAAATGTGAAACGTTTGGTGAACCTAATTTACAATCAAATTGGAAACAAAGGGACAATCTATTCACTCCCATAAAAGTCTTTTTAGTTCCCCATCATACTATAGGTATGGGGAACTTAGGTAATCGTGAAAATTTTCGACCTCGGTTTTTTTACTTTTCTAAACGTTCTCAGGTGTGAGGAATCCGAAAATGACAAAATTTCTATGGTGTCTGTCTGTAGGGTGTCTGTTAGTGTGTCAGTGTGTCAGTGTGTCAGTCCGTTAGTGTGTTAGTCCGTTAGTTTGTTAGTCTGTTAACACGATATCTCACGAACAAATGATCGCAGAGAGGTCAGATCAGTTTTAAAGTATTACTTTCGACATTGGCAAGAACCCTATTCATTTGCAACATTCGAATTTAAAAACTTTGTAAGTTATTAGAAATTTACGATTTTCTTCACATGGGAGAATAGGACAAAAATTCACTTAAACGTACATTTAATGGAAACTTTTTACTGTAAAAATTGTCAGACCAGTTTTAAAATATCAGTTTTGATGCCGGAATGAACATCAGTAACTATAAATATGCTACTTTGGAAATTTCGCAAGTTATTGGAAATTTACGAATTTTTTAACATGGCACTATAGAGCAAAATTTCACATAAACGTCAATTTTGAGAGATATTTTCATCGTAAAGATGTCAGACTACTTTTGAAATATTATTTAGGACACTGGCATGATTATTAATGACTATGAATTTTCCAATATAAAGATTTCGTAAGTTATTGGAAATTTACGAATTTCTTAACATGGCTGAATAGAGCAAAATTTCACATAAACGTCAATCTTGAGGGATATTTTCATCGTAAAGATGTCAAACCACTTTCGAAATATTATTTAGGATACTGGCATGAATATCATAGACTACGATTTTTCCAATTTAAAAAATTCGTAAGTTATTTGGAATTTACGATTTACTTAACATGTCAGAATAAGGCAAAATTGAGCATAAATTTCCATTTTGAGGATCGTAAATACATTAGACAACTTCAAAATTACATTTATGATATTTGTTTGAACATGATTGAATACAAATATTCTAATAGGAAAAATTCGTAAATCATTCGTAATTTACGATTTTATCAACATAGCGAAATTGTAAATTTTTCATATAAATATGAATTTTGAGGATTATTGCATTGGAAATAGTACGATGAAAACTAAACAACAGAATTGACCCTGATAAAATAAATTAATAGATTAGAATAAGATATTGAAGTGAACGGTGGATAGCCTATTAGGCGGGGATTTCAATCTGTCATAATATAAATCTTTGGTCAAATTCATTTCTTTTAACATGATTATAATATGTCTCGCACTAGAAATTTATGAGAACATAAATAGGATGGGGAACTGAGCAGAGTCCACCTATGCCAACTAGTTTAGTTCCCCATCATACTATAGGTATGGGGAACTTAGGTAATCGTGAAAATTTTCGACCTCGGTTTTTTGACGTTTCTACACGTTTTCAGGTGTGAGGAATCCGAAAATGACAAAATTTGTATGGTGTCTGTCTGTAGGGTGTCTGTTAGTGTGTCAGTGTGTCAGTGTGTCAGTCCGTTAGTGTGTTAGTCCGTTAGTTTGTTAGTCTGTTAACACGATATCTCACGAACAAATGATCGCAGAGAGGTCAGATCAGTTTTAAAATATTACTTTTGACACTGGCAAGAACCCTATTCATTTGCAACATTCGAATTTAAAAACTTCGTAAGTTATTAGAAATTTACGATTTTCTTAACATGGGAGAATAGGACAAAAATTCACTTAAACGTGCATTTAATGGAAACATTTTACTGTAAAAATGTCAGACCAGTTTTAAAATATCAGTTTTGATGCCGGAATGAACATCAGTAACTATAAATATGCTACTTTGGAAATTTCGCAAGTTATTGGAAATTTACGAATTTTTTAACATGGCAGTATAGAGCAAAATTTCACATAAATGTCAATTTTGAGAGATATTTTCATCGTAAAGATGTCAGACTACTTTTGAAATATTATTTAGGACACTGGCATGATTATTAATGACTATGAATTTTCCAATATAAAGATTTCGTAAGTTATTGGAAATTTACGAATTTCTTAACAAGGTGGTATAGGGCGAAATTTCACATAAACGTCAATTTTGAGAGATATTTTCATCGTAAAGATGTCAGACTACTTTTGAAATATTATTTAGGACACTAGCATGAATATTGATGACTATGAATTTTCCAATATAAAAATTTCGTAAGTTATTGGAAATTTACGAATTTCTTATCACAATAGAATAGGGCAAAATTTTACACAAACGTCAAATCTTGAGGGATATTTTCATCGTAAAGATGTCAAACCACTTTTGAAATATTATGTAGGATACTTACATAAATACCATAGAGTATGAATTTTCCAATTTAAAAAAATCGTAAGTTATTTGGAATTTACGATTTACTTAAAATGGCAGAATAAGGCAAAATCGAGCACAAACGTCCATTTTGAGGATTATAAATATATCAGACAATTTCAAAATAACATTTATGATACTTGAATGAACATGATTGACTACAAATATTCTAATGGGAAAATTTCGTAAGTTATTCGAAATTTAAGATTTTATCATCATAGCAAAATGTTGCGATATTTCATATAAATATGCATTTTTGGGATTGTTGCATTGGAAATATTAGCATGAAAAATAAACTACGAAATTGATCCCAATAAAATAAATTAATAGATTAGAATAAGATAAATATGTTGAACTGTATGGTGGGTAGCCTATTAGGTGAGGATTTCGTTCTGTCATTGTGCCAAGCGTTTGGTTAAATTCATTTCTCTTAACATGAATATAATATGTCCTGTACAAGAAATTTATGAGAACATACATATGATGGGGAACTGAGCAGAGTCCACCTATGCCAACTAGTTTATGATAGGTTAGCAGAATAGCGCAAATCCAAATTATTATACATTATTACTTTCTTCTATATGTAACATAGAGAAAGTATTGCATTCGTGAAAATTTTCGACCACAGTTTTTTTGATGAATTTACACGTTTTGGGATGTCCAGAACACGAATTAATAGTTTTTAGAAAATGCCTGTCTGTCTGTATCATTTTTTTGTGGACGCTGTATCTCACGAACCAATGAATGAAATTTAACCAAACTCGATATTTACTTGCACCCTGACATAAACTGGTGCTCATTAGATTTGGGGATCAATTCCTCAACAGGTGGCGCTGTGATCGCATTTTATGCAAACTTTTAACATGGCAGTATAGGACAAAATATCGTATAAATGGGCATAATGAGAGTTATTTTAAACTTGTGATTGTAAAATTAATATGAATTATTGATAATAGTAGTAGTTAACTAGGAAAAAAAATTGTGCATGTGGGGACATCGGTTCCCCCCCCCTGGGGGGGAAGTACCCCCCGGGGAAGTAAATTTTCAAGATGGGTATCTTTCGAAAGGTCTCGTTGATAATAGAAATAGTTAACTAGGAAAACAATTTTGTGCATGTGGGGGCATCGGTCCCCCCCCCCAACTAAGGAGGGGAAGTAACCCCCCGGGGTGCAAAGATTCAAGATGGGAATATTTCGAAAGCTCTCGTCAATACCTTTAAAACGAATGGTTGAACCATAAATCTGTGATAATTTAAAACAAAGTTATCGATTTTTTTTACTTTTAACGAAAAAAAACTTAGAATTTTTTTTTTTTTTTTTTTTTTTTTTTTTTTACGAAATTTAACCAAACATGGTATTTAGTTGGTCCCCGACATGAACTGGTGCTGATTACATTTGGGGATCAACAGCTCAACAGGTGGCGCTGTGATCGCATTTTTTCTAAATTTTTAACATGGCAGTACAGGACAAAATTCCGTATAAATGTACATAATGAGATTTATTTTTAACTTGTGATTGTAAAATTAATATGAGTTATTGATAATAGTAATATTTAACTAGGAAAAAATTTCTGTGCATGTGTGGGAATCGCTTCCCCCCTCCCCCCTCCGGGGGAGTAAATTTTCACAATGGGTATCTTTCGAAAGATCTCGTTGATAATAGTAGTAGTTAACTAGGAAAAAAATTTTGTGCATGTGGGGGCATCGGTTCCCCCCTCCCTCCGGGGTACAAAGTTTCAAGATGGGTATCTTTCGAAAGGTCTCGTCAATACCTTTAAAACGTATGGTTGAACCATAAATCTGTGATAATTTAAAACAAAGTTATCGATTTTTTTTTTACTTTTGACTAAAAAAAAAAAAAAAAAAAAAAACCCTTAATTTTTTTTTTTTTTTTTTTTTTTACTTTCCGAACACTATAGTGAGGAAAGTATTGTAATCATGTCAAAAATCCGAATTCGAGATTTTGATGTTTCTATACGTTTTGAGGTGCCCTGAGTCCGTTTTCACTATTTTTACGATGATGTATGTATGTGTGTGTGTATGTGTGTATGTGTGTATGTGTGTATGTGTGTATGTTTGTGAACACGCTAGCGTCTAAAGGCTTTGTTCGATTAACCTGAAAGTTGGTACGTATATTGTAAGTCACCATAGTACGAACCCTATAGATTTTGGTGAATCTAGCACTTATAGTTTTTTTACAGGGACACAAAGAAAAATTCTTTATCATTATGGCCTATGGGACCAAAATCTTAAAAGTGCGATAGCATCTAAACGCCTTATTCAATTGAGCAAAAATTTTATACCCATATTATAGGTCACAGATACTCAATCTGTATAGATTTTGGAGAATCTAGCACTTATAGTTTTTTTACAGGGACACAAAGAAAAATTATTTATCATTAAGGCCAATTGGGGCCAAATTTTTAAAAGTGTGATAGCGTCTAAACGCCTTATTAATCTGAGCAAAAAAATTGTACACATGTTATAGGTCGCATTTGCACCAACTGTATAGATTTTGGTGAATCTAGCACTACAGTTTTTTTACAAGGACACAAAGAAAAATTCTTTATCATTATGGCCTATGAGACCAAATTTTTAAAAGTGCGATAGCATCTAAACGCCTTATTCAATTGAGCTGAAAATTTGTATGAATATTATAAATCACTGTTGCACTAACTATAAGCATTTTGGTGAATCTAGCATCTATAGATTTTTACAGGGACAAAACGAAAAATTCTTTATCATTATGATCTAAGGGCTCAAAGTTCAGTAGCGTTAAATAAAACCTCGTGTGATATATGGAGAAAAAAACACTCTATTATGGTTTTCTCTCTTTTGTTTGTTTAGCAATTCCTCTTTCTTTATTTTATCTACAAAACTGTTAGTTACTCAATGTTCGGAAAGTCGAGTGGAGTCACTCCAGATTTTTTTTTATTGTTACTGATTGAATATGTATTACTTTTAACAACAAAAAAAAAAAAACTTAGAAAAAAAAATCGTAATTTTTTCTTTTTATATATATATATATTGTTACTGATTGAATATGTATAGAAAAATATAGAAGAAAGTCTTGTGGTGGCCACAACATACTAGTTATATTAGTTCTTAACACCCGCTTAAATAGAAACTTTACCCCAAAACCACAGAATATTATTACTATTTTAGATTTCAAAAGTTCATTTCAATAGAGTATAATTCTTAAACAAGTACAGATTATAACTAGTATGTTGTGGCCACCACAAGACTTTCTTCTATATTTTTCCTATACAAATTCACTCAGTAACAATATTTAAAAAAAAAAAAAAAAAAAAAAAAAAAAGTTTTTTCTGCTTTTTTTTTTCGTTAAAAGTAAAAAAAAAAAATCGATAACTTTGTTTTAAATTATCACAAATTTATAGTTCAACCATTCGTTTTAAAGGTATTGACGAGACCTTTCGAAAAATACCCATCTTGAAAATTTACTCCCCTCGAGGGGGACTTCCCCCTCGGGGGGGGGGGGGGGTCGAGGCTCCTGCACATACAAAAAAATTTTTCCAGTTGACTATCTCTATTATAAATAATTCTTGTAAATTTCATATTGATTACTAAAAAATAATTCTCTTTATGCACATTTATACAATATTTTGTCCTATATTACCATGTTAAAAATTTAGAAAAAGGAGGATGGCAACGCAACCTGTAAAACAATTTTTACCAAAAGTTTATAGGCACTAATCTATGTCAAGGTGCAACTACATACCAATTTGTATGAAATTCTGTGCAGTAGTTTCGGAGATACAGTTGCCACAAAATTTTGTCACACACACACACACAGAGACAGACTAACAGACAGACAGACAGATATTTCTAAAAATGGTCAAATCGTGTTCTACAGCTCTCAAAACGTGTAAATCCATGGAAAACCCGATGTCGAAATTTTTTACAAAAGTAGTTTCTTTTATTGAATGAAGAAGAAAGTAAAAACAGCAATTAAATCTCATGAATATGAGAAATTTATTTAGATAGCAGAGCTCAATTGTAAATTTTCAAAGTCATTTGTGACGTAAATAAAAAAGAAATTTATTTAGATGACAGAGCTCAATTGCAAATTTTCAAAGTCATTTGTAACGTAAATAATAAAATGTATTCATGCTAGTCTAAAAAAAAAAAAAAAAACTCGTATGCTTTTAATTCCGCATACAAATGCATTTAACTTTATTTAAAATACAATATTTTTTACCTACCTTTATCTTGAGATTGTTTCGAAGAAATATTTAAAAATTTTGACAAAGAAATAGAACTAGCTGATTTTCTGGTGCTTTTGGGTACGTAAGTGGCTTGAAATATGGCATTTTCCACCACTAGATATGGTGAAGAGTGTTAATCTGACTCTACAAAACCACTGGAATTCACTTTTTACTTTCCGAACACTATAGTGAGGAAAGTATTGTAATCATGTCAAAAATCCCAATTTGAGATTTTGATGTTTCTATACGTTTCGAGGTTCAATGAGTCCGTTTTCACTATTTTTGCAATGATATATGTGCGTGAGTGAACACGCTAGCGTCTAAACGCTTTGTTCGAATAGGCTGAAAGTTGGTACGTGTATTGTAAGTCACCATAGTACGAACCCTATTGATTTTGGTGAATCTAGTACTTATAGTTTTTTTTACAGGGACACAAAGAAAATTCTTTATCATTATGGCCTATGGGACCAAAATCTTAAGTGCGATAGCATCTAAACGCCTTATTCAATTGAGCAAAAAATGTATACATATATTGTAGGTCACAGATACTCAATCTGTATAGATTTTGGAGAATCTAGCACTTATAGTTTTTTTACAGGGACCCAAAGAAAAATTCTTTATCATTATGGCCTATGGGGCCAAATTTTTAAAAGTGTGATAAGGTCACAGTTGCACCAACTGTATAGATTTTGGTGAATCTAGCACTTACAGTTTTTTTACAGGGACACAAAGAAAAATTCTTTATCATTAGGGCCTATGGGACCAAATTTTTAAAAGTGCGATAGCATCTAAACGCCTTATTCAATTGAGTTGAAAATTTATATGAATATTATAAATCACGGTTGCACTAACTATAAGCATTTTGGTGAATCTAGCATTTATAGGTTTTTACAGGGACACAACGAAAAATTCTTTATCATTATGGTCTATGGGCTCAAAGTTCAGTAGCGTTAAATAAAACATCGTGTAATATATGGAGAAAAATACTCAAACACTCTATTATGGTTTTCTCTCTTTTGTTTGTTTTACAACTCCTCTTACTTTACTTTATCTGTACAAAACTATTAATTACTCAATGTTCGGAAAGTCGAGTGGAGTCACTCCAGATTTTTTTTAAGTTGGGACAAATGAAGACAAAATCTTAAAAATGAGGTCTTTGGCCCCAATGGGACAATCTTTTTTTCTTCGGACGAGAATTAAAAAAATGGGGACTGTCCCATAAAATGTGAAACGTTTGGTGAACCTAATTTACAATCAAATTGGAAACAAAGGGACAATCTATTCACTCCCATAAAAGTCTTTTTAGTTCCCCATCATACTATAGGTATGGGGAACTTAGGTAATCGTGAAAATTTTCGACCTCGGTTTTTTTACTTTTCTAAACGTTCTCAGGTGTGAGGAATCCGAAAATGACAAAATTTCTATGGTGTCTGTCTGTAGGGTGTCTGTTAGTGTGTCAGTGTGTCAGTGTGTCAGTCCGTTAGTGTGTTAGTCCGTTAGTTTGTTAGTCTGTTAACACGATATCTCACGAACAAATGATCGCAGAGAGGTCAGATCAGTTTTAAAGTATTACTTTCGACATTGGCAAGAACCCTATTCATTTGCAACATTCGAATTTAAAAACTTTGTAAGTTATTAGAAATTTACGATTTTCTTCACATGGGAGAATAGGACAAAAATTCACTTAAACGTACATTTAATGGAAACTTTTTACTGTAAAAATTGTCAGACCAGTTTTAAAATATCAGTTTTGATGCCGGAATGAACATCAGTAACTATAAATATGCTACTTTGGAAATTTCGCAAGTTATTGGAAATTTACGAATTTTTTAACATGGCACTATAGAGCAAAATTTCACATAAACGTCAATTTTGAGAGATATTTTCATCGTAAAGATGTCAGACTACTTTTGAAATATTATTTAGGACACTGGCATGATTATTAATGACTATGAATTTTCCAATATAAAGATTTCGTAAGTTATTGGAAATTTACGAATTTCTTAACATGGCTGAATAGAGCAAAATTTCACATAAACGTCAATCTTGAGGGATATTTTCATCGTAAAGATGTCAAACCACTTTCGAAATATTATTTAGGATACTGGCATGAATATCATAGACTACGATTTTTCCAATTTAAAAAATTCGTAAGTTATTTGGAATTTACGATTTACTTAACATGTCAGAATAAGGCAAAATTGAGCATAAATTTCCATTTTGAGGATCGTAAATACATTAGACAACTTCAAAATTACATTTATGATATTTGTTTGAACATGATTGAATACAAATATTCTAATAGGAAAAATTCGTAAATCATTCGTAATTTACGATTTTATCAACATAGCGAAATTGTAAATTTTTCATATAAATATGAATTTTGAGGATTATTGCATTGGAAATAGTACGATGAAAACTAAACAACAGAATTGACCCTGATAAAATAAATTAATAGATTAGAATAAGATATTGAAGTGAACGGTGGATAGCCTATTAGGCGGGGATTTCAATCTGTCATAATATAAATCTTTGGTCAAATTCATTTCTTTTAACATGATTATAATATGTCTCGCACTAGAAATTTATGAGAACATAAATAGGATGGGGAACTGAGCAGAGTCCACCTATGCCAACTAGTTTAGTTCCCCATCATACTATAGGTATGGGGAACTTAGGTAATCGTGAAAATTTTCGACCTCGGTTTTTTGACGTTTCTACACGTTTTCAGGTGTGAGGAATCCGAAAATGACAAAATTTGTATGGTGTCTGTCTGTAGGGTGTCTGTTAGTGTGTCAGTGTGTCAGTGTGTCAGTCCGTTAGTGTGTTAGTCCGTTAGTTTGTTAGTCTGTTAACACGATATCTCACGAACAAATGATCGCAGAGAGGTCAGATCAGTTTTAAAATATTACTTTTGACACTGGCAAGAACCCTATTCATTTGCAACATTCGAATTTAAAAACTTCGTAAGTTATTAGAAATTTACGATTTTCTTAACATGGGAGAATAGGACAAAAATTCACTTAAACGTGCATTTAATGGAAACATTTTACTGTAAAAATGTCAGACCAGTTTTAAAATATCAGTTTTGATGCCGGAATGAACATCAGTAACTATAAATATGCTACTTTGGAAATTTCGCAAGTTATTGGAAATTTACGAATTTTTTAACATGGCAGTATAGAGCAAAATTTCACATAAATGTCAATTTTGAGAGATATTTTCATCGTAAAGATGTCAGACTACTTTTGAAATATTATTTAGGACACTGGCATGATTATTAATGACTATGAATTTTCCAATATAAAGATTTCGTAAGTTATTGGAATTTTACGAATTTCTTAACATGGCTGAATAGAGCAAAATTTCACATAAACGTCAATCTTGAGGGATATTTTCATCGTAAAGATGTCAAACCACTTTCGAAATATTATTTAGGATACTGGCATGAATATCATAGACTATGATTTTTCCAATTTAAAAAATTCGTAAGTTATTTGGAATTTACGATTTACTTAACATGTCAGAATAAGGCAAAATTTAGCATAAATTTCCATTTTGAGGATCGTAAATACATTAGACAACTTCAAAATTACATTTATGATATTTGTTTGAACATGATTGAATACAAATATTCTAATAGGAAAATTTCGTAAATCATTCGTAATTTACGATTTTATGAACATAGCGAAATTGTAAATTTTCATATAAATATGAATTTTGAGGATTATTGCATTGGAAATAGTAGGATGAAAACTAAACAACGGAATTGACCATGATAAAATAAATTAATAGATTAGAATAAGATATATATATCGAAGTGAACGGTGGATAGCCTATTAGGCGGGGATTTCATTCTGTCATAATATCAAGCTTTGGTCAAATTCATTTCTTTTAACATGATTATAATATGTCTCGCACTAGAAATTTATGAGAACATAAATATGATGGGGAACTGAGCAGAGTCCACCTATGCCAACTAGTTAAATTTTCTTATTATCATATTTTAACTATTAAGAAATAAAATTGTCATTTATTCATATAAGTATTACTAAAATTTTTTGTTCCCCATCATACTATAGGTATGGGGAACTTAGGCAATCGAGCAAATTTTCGAACTCGGTTTTTTGTTTTTTTTACACGTTTTGAGGTTTGGGGAATCCGAAAATATCAAAATGTGTATTGTGTTCGTCTGTAGGGTGTCTGTTAGTCCGTTAGTGTGTTAGTTTGTGTACACGATATCTCACGATCAAATGATCGCAGAGAAGTCGGGCCAATTTTAAAATATTATTTATGACACTGGCAAGAACCCTATTCATTCGCAACATTCTAATCGAAAAACTTCAGAAATTATTCGAAATTTACGATTTTCTTAACATGGGAGAATAGGGCAAAATTTCACTTAAACGTGCATATAAAGAAATATTTTTATCATAAAGATGTAAGAACAGCTTTTAAATATCAGTTTTATGCCGGGATAAACATCTTTAACTATAAACATGCTATTTTGAAATTTTCGCAAGTTATTCGAAATTTACAAATTTCTTAACATGGCATAATACGGCAAAATTTCGCATTACCGTCGGTTTTGGGGGATATTTTAATCGTAAAGATGTCAGACCACTTTTAAAATATCATTTATGATACTGGCTTAAACATCCTATGACTATGATTTTTGTAATTTAAAAATTTCGTAAGTTATTTGAAATTTACGATTTACTTAACATGGCAAAATAGGGCAAATTTGAGCATAAACGTCCATTTTGAGGATCCTGAATATATTAGTCAACTTCAAAATAATATTTATGATACTTATTTGAACATCATTGACTAAAAATATTGTAATAGGAAAATTTCGTATGTCATTTGAAATTTAAGATTTGATCAACATAGCAAAATTGGGCGATATTCCATATAAATATGCATTTTGGAGACTGTTGCATTGAAAATATTACCATGAAAACTAAACTACGAAATTGACCCCCAAAAAAAATAAATTAATAGATTAGAATAAGATAAATATATCGAGCTGAATGGTGGGTATAGCCTATTAGGCGGGAATTTCATTTTATTATTGTCTCAAAAGTTTGTGATCAAATTCATTTCTCTCAACATGAATATAATATGTTTTGCACTAGAAATTTACGAGAACAATACATATGATGGGGAACTGAGCAGAGTCCACCTATGCCAACTAGTTTTTAATATATTTTAAGAAGAAGAGATACTAATTCAAAATAGAAACTCATCGAAATTAAGCACCTTGTAAAAAAAATAAATTATCTAATTCCACGCACATACGCAAAAACTCAATCAAATCACTGCAGGATGACTTTGTGATATGTTAACAAATCACTTAATAATTATGCCATTATACGTAAATCCTCTATTTTAAACTCTTCAGTAACTAACAGTAACATCTTTAGTTTAACTAATAATAACCTTTTTAGCGCTAAATTCGTCCGTGGAGTTCTATAGGAGCTGAGGTCACAAATTTTAGTCTGTGGCTTACTTACGTGTGTTAAACACCCATTGTAACGGGATTTTGTGAAAGCCCCCCCCTTTACCCCTTTGGGGGTTGGGTGGGGAATAAAAGAGTAAAATCACTGATACACTGACTCAACACAGCCGTGGCGATTCTATGAGAGATAGACTCGCAAATTTTGGTGAGCACGTCGGTTTTAGGACCCTGATACCCATTAAGGCTGGATTTTGCGAAATATCCCTAGCTCCCTCTGGGGGGGCAGAAGGTAAAAACCCCCTTATAAGCATAATTCGGCTCGAAATTGCTTCACGGTGAAGAAATTGCAGAGAGAGAGACTAGTCCTGAGTGCAAAAAAAGCATTTTCTGCGATTTGAGTTTTGGATTTTTAAGGGGGGGGGAGGGGGTAAAAACGATTTTCGGAGGCAAATTTAGCAAAATACGGATTTTCGAGTAAAACTCTACCAATAATAGCCCAAATGTGTAGAAAATCGCCAAGAGTCTTCTTGAGGATATTTCCAAAACTTACTTTTGATTTTTTCCGATTTCCGATATTGGGGGGGGGGGGAGATAAGGGGGCAAATTCGACCCCCTCTTTTAGCGCTAAATTCGCCCGTGGAAATCTATAGAAGCTAAGGTCACAAATTTTAGTGTGTGGCTTATTTACGTGTCCAACACTCATTGTAACGGGATTTTGTGAAAGCCCCCTCTTTACCCCTTTGGGGGTGGGGTGGGGAATAAAAGAGTAAAATCACTGACTCAACACGACCGTGGCGATTCTATGGATGATAGACTCGCAAATTTTGGTGAGCACGTTGGTTTTAGGACTCTGACGCCCATTAAGGCGGGATTTTGCGAACCATCCCTCGCTCCCCCTGGAGGGGGGCAGAAGGCAAAAACCCCCTTATAAGCATAATTCGGCTCCAAATTGCTTCGCGGTGAAGAAATTGCAGAGAGAGAGACTAGACTTGAGTGCAAAAAAAACATTTTGTGCGATTTGAGTTTTGGATTTTTAATGGGGGACGGAGGGGGTAAAAACGATTTTCGGAGGCAAATTTAGCAAAATACGGATTTTCGAGTAAAACCGTAAAAAGTTCAATAATAGCCCAAATGTATAAAAATTCGCTAAAAGTCTTCTTGAGGATATTTCCAAAAATTTACTTTTGATTTTTTCCGATTTTCGATATTAGGGGGGAGTTACGAGGGGGCAAATTCGACCCCTTTTTTTAGCGCTAAATTCGTCCGTGGAAATCTATAGGAGCTAAGGTCACAATTTTAGTGTGTGGCTTATTTACGTGTGTCCAACACCCATTGTAACGGGATTTTGCGAAAGCCCTCCCCTTTCCCCCCTTGGGGGTAGGGGGGAATAAACACGTTTCGAAGCATAACTTTGCTTTAAATTATCTCAGTGAGATTAAATTTTACGTGTGGGTTGTTTATGCGTTCCCAGCACGCACTATAAAGGGATTTTAAGAAATTTCTCCCTCCCCCCTTTAAGGGCAGGGGGGGGATAAACACGTTTCCAAGCTTAATTTTGCTTCAAATTATCTCAGTAAGATTAAATTTTATGTGTAAGTTGTTTATGCGTTCCCAACACGCACTATATAGAGATTTTATGAAATTTCTCCCTCCCCCCTTTAAGGGCAGGGGGGGATAAACACGTTTCCAAGCTTAATTTTGCTTCAAATTATCTCAGTAAGATTAAATTTTATGTGTAAGTTGTTTATGCGCTCCCAACACGCACTATATAGAGATTTTACGAAATTTCTCCCTCCCCCCCCCCTGGGCCCACCAGCGGCCGAGCGGTTCCGCGCTCAAAGCTGGTAGATGGGAGGTGCCGGGTTCGATCCCAGGTCGCGCTCATCGACCTAGCCGTTCGGAGTTTTCCGTGGTTTCCTCCGAAACTCGCGTAAATACGGGCTAGGACCCCTTAGAAAGACCCCCACGGAGGGCATTCCCCCTCTAGGCCTAGGACACATCAGGAGTCAATCGGCCTTAAATCCTACAACCAACCAACCCTCCCCCCCTCATTTAAGGGCAGGGGGGGGGAGGGAATAAACACGTTTCCAAGCATAAATTTGCTTCAAATTATCTCAGTGAGATTAAATTTTATGTGTAAATTGTTTATGCGTTCCCAACATGCATTATAAAAGGATTTTACAAAATTTCTCCTCCCCCCCCCCCCTTTAAGGGCAGGAGAGGGTAATAAACACCTTTCCAAGCATATAACTTTGCTTCAAATTATCTCGGTAAGATTAAATTTTATGTGTGGGTTGTTTATGCATTCCAACACGCACTATAAAGAGATTTTACGAAATTTCTCCCTCCCCCTGTTAAGAGCAGGGGTGTAATAAACACGTTTCCAAGCATAACTTTGCTTCAAATTATCTCGGTAAGATTAAATTTTATGTGTGGGTTTTTTATGCGTTCCCAACACGCACTATAAAGGGATTTAAGAAATTTCTCCCTCTCCCCTTTAAGGGCGGGGAGTGGAGCAAAAATACGCTTAGAAGAGTTAGTGTGCTCCAAATTATCTCAGGATAGCGATTTTTTGATCTGTAGATTGGTTATGCGTACTCAAGACACACACTGCAAAGGGATTTTGAAAAATTCCACCATATCCCCCTTGGGGGTGGGGTGGGGGAAATCATTTTTCCATGCGAAACTTTGCTCTGAACTATCTTAGGCGATTTTTTATGCGTGGGCTGGTTATGCTTTCCCAACACGCATTATAAAGGGATTTCGTGAAATTTCCTCTTTCCTCCTTTAAAGGCGGTGCTGTGGGGTGGGACAAAAACCCGTTTTAAAGAGTAACTCTGCTGCAAATTATCTCAGGAAAGCGATTTTTTTATATGTCGATTGGTTATGCGTACTCAACACACGCAAACTACAAAGGGATTATTTGAAATTGCGTGTTATCACCCCCCCCCCCTTTTTTTTAGGGTTGTTGGGTAAAAAACATGTTTCCACATCTAACTTTGTTCAAAATTATCATAGAATGGCAATTTTTGATGTGTGGACTGCTTATACTTATTCAACACAGACTACAAAGTGATTTTGCAAAATTACACCCTTCCGCCCTTTAGGGGGCGAGGGCGCAAAAACATGTACTCATGCTTAATTCTGCAGTAAATTATTTTAGGAAGGACCTTTTGGATGTGTGGGTCAGTTACATGTACCTAACTGATAATATAAAGTGATTTTGCAAAATTTCCTCACCCTTCTTTCCTTTAAGAATGAGGCTAAAAAAACACAGGGGGTGGGGCTAAAAAACATGTTTTAAAACATAATTCTGCCTCAAATAATCTCAGGATCTCAATTTTTTAATGTGTCGGTTATGTACATGTATGCAACATGAACTATAAAGGGATTTTGTGAAATTACTCCTACTCCCCCCCCCCCTCTTAGGTGTGGGCGGGGCAAAAAACACGTTTTCAAGTTTAAATGTGCTCCAAATTACCTTTGAGTGGCAATTTTTGGTGTGTGGGTTTTCATTAAATGCACTTTGATGTGATTTTGCAAATCTCCCCACTCTACCCGTGAGGAAGGAGAAGTAAAATGCAGGCAAGGAGCTACCGAAGGCATTGTTTCTCCAGACTCGAAGTGTGGCGTGTGGGAAAAACCGCTTCCGAAGGTAGCCAGAACTTTAACTTAGATTTTGACTGATTTCAATGATTTTTTTTTTTTTAATTATTTTGATATGGTATTTTGAAAAATCATTTCAATATAATGATCAGCGAAGCGGGCAAAGCCTGCTAGTTAAATATAAATGGAGATAATTTGTGCTGGAATATTAAAAGAACAATATAAACATTAAAAGAGCACATGTGAAAGAAAAATTGTAAACTAGTACATGGTACGGCCGTTTCCGAACTTCTTAAGTTCCATCCTCAATAATAATAACGAATAAATTTAAAAGTAAAAGAACAAAGAAATGAAAATTAAAAAGTTAAAACCCCGGAGCTTGCCAAGCAAGCATAGTGTTAGAAAGTATGCACAATGGTGTAATAGGAATTCTTTCTGGGTGCATAGTCATTTAACGTACGTCTCATATAATTAATTAAAAAAAAAAGAAAAACTCATGTAAAAACTCAAACTAAAAAAAAATGTATATATATATATGGAGTAACTCCACTCTATTTTCCGAACAATAAGTGATTAACGGTTGTCTAAATAAAATTAAAATAAGAGAAGTCGTTAAATAAACAAATGAGAAAATTCTAATAAGGTGTATGAATATTTTTTTCCATACAGTATGTTGTTTAATTTAACGCTATTGCACTTCAAATAATTTGAGCCCATAGGTCAAAAAGATAAAGAATTTTTCGTTGTGTCAATGTAAAAATCTATTAATGCTAGATTCACCAAAATCTATGCCGTTCCTGAGATGGTTACGAATAGTATGTGTATAAATTTTCTACTTAATCGAATGAGATGTTTAGACGCTATCGCACTTTGAATAATTTGAGTCCATAAGGCCATAATGATAAAGAATTTTTTTTTGTGTTTCTGTAAAAAAAAAAAACATAAGTGCTAGATTCACCAAAATTTGTACAGTTTTTGCTACAGTGTAGTACAAAAGTGTTAGCACCTATAGCATGTGTAATAAATTATAAATTTTCAGTTCATAGGAATAAGGCGTTTAGCCGATACCGCACTTTAAATAATTTGAGCCCTTAGGCCGTAATGATAAAGAATTTTTCTTTGCGTGCTTGTAAAAAAAAGTATAAGTGCTTGATTCACTAAAATCATTAGAGTTCGTGCTGCGATAATTTGTAACATACGTACCAACGTTTAGCGAATTTGAACAAAGCTTTTAAACGCTATCGTGTTCCTTCACACACATATACACCACACACATACATGCATCATGTAAAAACAGAAAAAATGAACTCATGAAATCTTAAAACGTATAAATATCCCAAAATCTCAACACCGAAAAAAAAAAATATAACGCCTTCATCTAGACCAAATAAATAGTCATTTTCAGAATTCCTAATCTACGAATATAGATTTCCGAGTTATAAAGTAAACAAATAACCTGGATAGACGAAAGGATCGAGAATTTCTAGTCCATATTTTTCTACATGGTGAAGCAAGATTATGAATATAATGAACACATTATAATTCGAGAAATTCTCGCTTTATTTCCTAGAATTGCGTCATAAACCCAAAATTCTAATTACTAAAACTCGCTTCTTGTGTTTGCATTTGTTTTCAGAGATTTTTAAACAAGATTGACTACGATAATATTAATAAACGCTCTAGAATTCTAATACAAGTTGGAAGCTGCAGCATGTCGCAATGTTTGTCAAGTTTATTGGGAGGATGCAATAGACGAAAGAACATGTCGTCGATGTCTTAAATTTAGTTAAGGAGACAGAAGCTGCCAAGATCAGGCTAGGAGTGGACGGCTATCACACATTGGAGACGACGATATTGACTAATCCATAAGAAACAACCCAAACCCAACCGCGCAAGACTTAGTGGAGACTTACAACGTACACCGGACAACGGTCGAGAGACGGCTGGTTAAGTTGGATTTTACGAGAAAGTTGGATCGTTGAGTTCCACATAACCTGACAGCTAGTCAACAGAATGACCGAATCGCCACCTGTGTTTCCTTGCTTTCCTGGTACAAAAATGACCCATTCTTAACACGAATTGTGACAGGAGATGAGAAGTGGGTTATGTACCGTAACGCAAAGCGTCGTAGGACTGTGTGTCGTCCTTCTGATCTGCCTGCATCAACTTCGAAAGCTGAACTTCATCCCAAGACGGTGCTATTGAGTGTGTGGTGGGATGTGCAGGGAATAATTCACTGGGATGGGAGGTCCTGCCCCTCAACCAAACCATCAATGCTGCTTTCTACTATCTACAGTTAGACTGCATTCAAATTTGGTAGCAAAGCGGACAGGTTTCATCAATCGTCGCGGTGTTATCCATCATCAAGATAACGCCAGGCCACATGCTGCTGTCATCACTCGCCAAAAGTTACTGGGCTTTGGTTGGGAGGTTTTACCCCACACTCCCTATTCTCCTGACTTGGCACCAACTGACTATCACCTATTTCGTGCGTTGAACAATTCTTTCAGAAAATCTTTGATGATCTTGATGCTCTGAAAACTGCCATCCAAGACTTTTTTGACTCGAAGCAGCCGGAATTTTACTGCCGTGGGATTCATCTCCTACCAGAAGATGGCAAGAGGTCACAGACAGCAATGGGGATTATGCACAATAACAGGTACTGTTCATTTTGCGTTTATTTACTCTTCTTTATGATGGATAATAAAAACCGGGTAGAACTTTTGCACTCACCCAATAGAACTATTTTTACTAGAGTCACAACTTAGTTTCTAGATGTCAGTAACAGAATTTTTTTTTTTTCTGTGAAAGTGGTATTTTTGTCATGATTACAATACTTTCCTTACATATGTAGTATGTTCGGAAAATAAAAAGATAAAGTAATCCTTTAAGAGAAATATTCCTCATCTCAGTGTTGATATAAAACCATGCCACGTGCGACGCATTACCAAATGGGACATATTGATTTTACAGTGATTAGAATGTAATTGTTTTCACGTTCCTGACGACTATACTTTTACCATGTGACTAAGTAACTGACTTACATGCACGAAGCCGAAATCAATAATTCGAGATCACCTTCTATCAGAGCATAAATAAAGAATTTGGAATAATATGTTATTTCGAAAGGCCACTGCACTGATGAAAAAATATACCGCCTTTATCTAGAACGAATAAGTTGTCATTTTCTAAATCCCTAAACTAGAAATATAGATTCCCTGCTATGTGTATAAGACACGCCAATGAGCTGGAATAGACGAAATGTTTGAGTATATCTAGTCTATGCATTTCTAGATGGGGAAACAATATTCTGAATATAATAAATTCTTTGTATTGCGAGAAATTCTTGCTTGATTTTCTATAATTCTGTTATAAATCAAGATTATTGTTGCTAAAACTCGCCTCTTATATTCGCATTTATTTGTAGAGACGTTTCACCTCGATAATATAGGTAAACGCTTTAGAATTCTAATAGAGCTCTATTAAGAATAGCCCCATTATTATTAGGTTTCCAAAACTCGCTTTCAAAGGGGGCTAGAATTTATAAGGATGACATGGAATTATTTTTACTAGAACCACAATTTAGATTCTAGATGTCAGTTACAGAATTTTTACCTCAGTGTGATTTGAGGGCTAAGTAAGGGTCCGAACCCCCATTTGTTCCATGTGAAATCAGGCCTTGAGTGACTACACATTCTGATAATGATACTGTTAAAGAAAATCCAAAATATATAGTAAGCGCAATTAAATTTGAATGTTCTATGAAAAAAAATCGAAGGTTGTAGAATTTTAATTTGATTTATATGAAAAATCATAATCCAATTACTTTTCAAAATTGTATTCTGAAAATGTTTGAATTCCACCAGTGACCGAGAGGTTCTTCTCTCGAAGCTGGTAGTCAGGAAGTGCCAAGATCGATAGCAGATCACATTCGTTGATCTAGCCGTTCGGAATTTTCTGTGGTTTTCCCTGAAATTCATATACAGGTTAGGACCTCATTAAAAGATGTCTACTGAGGTCATTTTACCCAGGCGTAGGATTCGTGTGCAGTACTTGGTCTTAATCCCTGCAGCAATATCCACTTTATCGGAAATATTCTTGAAATCACAACTTGCTTCTCTCCTCCCTCCTTTTATAAAGTCTCCCATTTTGATTTTAAGTGGAATTTTAAGATCAATACCAATAAAAAGCAAAGTTCGGGGTTATTGCTCGATGGTTATTTTTTGTACATTATCCCCCTAATTAGAAGATTCTTATAAATATTTCAAAAATTTTCTGGGACAAAAGGGCACACATACATCCACACACATACACACTCAAAATCACTTTTGTATGGTATGTTTACCCACTTTTTTTAGTATCCCAAGCAGATTTATAAAGTCACATTTTATTTATTTTTTTTATTTTTTCCAAATGAATCACGAGATCAATATTAGAAAAAATTAATGAGTAACTAAAGAAAATTATTTTGTATAATAAATAAACCTCGTGAAAACAGCGAAATTAATTTGATTTTATACCTGAAAATTTGAATTTATTTTGCAGAATATTTATTAAGCAGAATAGAACAAGTTTTATGCTTTAATGTTATATATTATGCATTAAATTTAAAAAACATCGTAATATTTCCCTAAAATGTGTGTATGTATTAAGGATATGCTTGAACTTTTTCATTCATTCTTGTTACAAATAGAAATTTCACAAGAAACGTTTCACAAAAAGGAAGTATCACAAACTTTTTGAATGCAATGGAGAATTAGTTATTAATAATCAAAAAGAAGAACTGATGGTTACATTTTTTGTTTCAAATGCAATAAAGAAGACCTAATATCAGATTTGTGCATCTAAAAAGAAATATAAAATCTATGTTAAAACAAACATTTAGTAATTATTCTCTTGATAATTCTGAATCTATACTTTGATATCAGATTTAAAAGTGTCAGTTTTGTATCAGGTTGAGTTGAAAATCCTTGAAATCTTGAAAGTTGCTTCAAGTGAAAAACAATTTTTTGACTAAGAAAGAACACAGAGATATGCATTTCTTTGGTTTTGCAAAAGATGAAATTAAGAAAAGGATGTGATTTTTAAACTGTATTGCATTGCAACTTAGCTTCAAATGGAGTTCTGAGTTTCAGGTTAGATATAAGAGACACCAGTTGAATCGTACAGAGACATTTGTAAGATTTGTGTGATATTACAGTTGGTGCGCCATGCATACTTTATTTTGTCTTAATATCAAAATATCATCTCTGTCATGAAAAGATATCAAATGTTAAAAACTTACAAAATTCTCTTTTGTAAATTAGACTTGCTTTTGGTGAATAGCATATAGCTCAAATGTGAAGACTTAGTCAGAAGATTTTAGATTATCTTAAAATTTAAAAGATTTTAAACGATTCTACATTCTATTGCTCTATTTTGATACTGTGTTTACAGTCAAAGTGGAAATAAAAACTTTCGAAACTCGGTAAATTGACATGACATTGGTGACATGAATTCGTTACGGCATAGTGACTATGTAATGATTTCTAAATTATCAATATCACTCTAATAAGACCTTTCCACCTCATTTTATTTATTTATTTATTTTTAATATATTAGTAATTAAACATATGGTTAGAATTTTTTAGTTTTAAATAATCACAGAAGTAAAAATGTTACTTATTTAAAGATATTGAAGTAGCAAGACAAACAAATATTAGTAACGCACATTATGAGTTTCATATATGAATTAACTTTAGATTTCGTCAAAAAAGATATTTTTACAAGCTTTTACAGACGGTTCTGTTTTCAAATTTAACATAATTGAAAATTATTTGGTATTTTGAAATTACAATTCCACGACAAATCTGTTACTTCTTATGGATTCTGTAATTAAAAAAAAAATGGGAATCACTATTAGATAGCATACTTTTAATTTACTTTTAAATTTTGTAATTCAATAAATGTGCTTTTTATGCTACAGAATATCTCAATATTATTTTTATATGTTATAAACTCATATTGTATAAGTTTGTATTCAAGGCGTATGATACGATTCACTTTGGCGAGAAAATTATTGTATTTAAAAATTTTAATTTAATATTTAATATTATTTTATCTCCATAAATTATATTTTCTTTATTTTTTAATGAATTTAGAAATAAGAATTGATTTCATATAAATATATTTTTGAAGGAATGCATTTTATTTACGTTTGGCATGTTTTTGATAGTCGTTGGCAGATTTTTAAATTCTGGCATCCCTTCTTCATGTTTATTATTTTGGCAACCTCACACTTGTAGGGAAAAAAATTACATCGATTCTCAACAATCTAATGCAACAATAAATAAACAACTAAACAATGGGACAACAATGGTGTTGTTTTTGTTTCTAACTCTTAGTTTTTCTGAAATTTGTCAGTTGCAGAGAAGATTTCAAGAGAGTAGGTTGGGAACTCCGCATTGCTAAAGAAGTTTTGATTTTGCCCTTTAAGATGATGAGTGATAATGGTAAGTGCTAGAATAGCAACGTATATGGATTTTTTTCCCTTTCCTTTAAAGCCTTATCATATATTTAAATATATATACATTTTATTTAAAAAAAAAAAAAAAAATCTCCAAATCTTGGCGATAATTTTTTTTATATCAGTCCAGCGGTAAAAATATATTTGAGGGTGCCCCTTGGCGAAACTGTTTGGCGCATTTTTGTTAATATGTACATATAACCTATATATATGCCCTATAGGTACAACTATAGTATCTCCCCACAGCTGAATTTGGCGATTTTTCTTTGGCGCCGATTGAATGATAACGATGTCGTTCTGGACTGTTTGCGATATAATATGGCAGCCTGCATGCTGTTTATTTTGGATTTATGATTTTATGATTTATAAATTTAGCTTATGATTTTATCATTTATGATTTTTAGATTTATGATTTAGCCATAATGGCCAAAAATAAATCGCCAAATTCAGCTGTGGGGAAATACTATAGTTGTTCCTCACTATATACATATAACCTATACATATACACTATATACATATAAATATATACATATAACCTATATAACCTATATAACCTATATATATAAATAGGCTAACCTTAATATATTTACCCCGATCACAACTTGGCGAGAATCAAGGGGCACCCTCAAATATAGTCTAACCCATATTTTTAACGCGCTGTTAGATTTAAAATTACGGAAACAATGTTGCAGTTTATAAAAACACGTTATTACAATAAAATGATCCTGTCAAGCGTATTGAAAATAAATAATTTATGTGATTATTATTTTTGTTTCATTAATGTTTTTCAGTATCTCATAATTTATTTGTATTTTAATGCGCTGCTGGTCTTTAAATGGCTGTTGTAGAACCAAAATCTTAGGCGAATAATGCCCGGACTACTTCATTGACAAGACTTCAAAATGACAAAGGAGAATCTTAATAAAGCTGTTTCCAATAAACTGTTACTTTTAATTACTAATAAGTAAAGAGTTTAAATTAAATTCCTAAAATAAGTTCGTAGTTAATTCACCTGTTGAACACATAGATATGGGCCCAAACGCACGTGTATGAAAATTTAAATATAAATAAATAAATAAATGTATTTTTGATATATCTGGTTTATGCGATTTAGATTTTGTAAGCATAATCTTAGTTTAAAAATTGTATTTCTTATGATTTATACAGCTATAGAAATACACAATTCTCAAGTTGTACATTGAAAACATGTCAAGGGATTTCATCTGCGGTCATATTATATTGTCAAATTTTAGACTGTACAAACAAAATTTGGCAAATATAAACAATAAAGAATCTTCGCTAAATTTTGTAACAAAATGTGGTTTAAAATATTGCAACTAGGTATTAATGCATAACATTGGAATGACATTAATTGTGTGTAATGCACCGTACATATTCTTACAAACTTGACGCTATTTTGATTCAGAAACGCATTCTATTCATTAACTTAGAACTGAAATATTCTTATGTAATTTAATGAAGTTTTGTTAGAATTTTTATTTCATAATTGCGGTTTAAATAAATTAATTTGTTTTAAAAGAAAGGCTTTGGTGAAGTATTAAAAGAAATTTTGCATGCATTTTTCTGGCGAATATTTGATGATGTTATTATAAAAATCACATTTACTTTAAAATGTTAAGTATAGCATTTAAACCCTTGGTACAACTATAGTATCTCTCCACAACTGGATTTGGCGATTTTTCTTTGGCGCCGTTTTGAACGATAATGATGTCGTTTTGGATTCTTTGCAATATAATATGGCAGCCTGCATGCTGTTTATTTTAGATTTATGAATTTATGATTTAGCTTATGATTTTATCATTTATGATTTTTAGATTATGATTTAGCCGTAATCGCCTAATCCAGTTGTGGGGAGATACTATAGTTGTTCCAAACCCTTGAAGGTCTAGTCAAGAATAAGCGGCAGCCTTGGCGCTATTTTAAATTTGAACGATTCCAACAGGAGGTCGTATTATTTTCCTCCTATGCAATGATCCATCACCATTATCGCTCATTTGGTGACCGTCGCTTATTCTTGATTAGACCCAACTCTTGATATAGACACGTATAACACAATATGCAACACACAAAAACTTTTTATGTGAGCATTGAAGTAATATATATTGCACAAACTTGCCAACATTTTATAGTAAAAAAAAAAAAAATAATAATGCATAAATAAATGAAAGGAAAAAAATAAAAAGTAGTGCATAAGTATCAAAGAAAAAAAAAAAAGAATTTACAGAAAATGTATATCAAAACTGGATAGATTTGATATCTATCGCCCTTGTCGATTTTTTAATTTGGCGATCAGATGCGTAATACAAAAATATACACACCAAATACATTTACGTAATATATATTGTCCGAAATACTGTTCCATGTTCATGATCGCTCTCTTAATAGACCTTATTTAAATATGTTTGTTAGTTAATTTGGCAATCTTTTTTGTTTTTTGGTTAAGACAACAGATACCAAATCAGCTCCGTCAAAACTTTTAAATTAAACAATAATTAAATCTTAAATGTGATAATGAAATGAGATGGAAATATAAAATGGTACTACTTTATTTTTACGAACCATGTTATAGAAACGATGCCAAAACTATCGCCAATTATTAACTATTCGCATTAAGTTTTAGTATAAGAAACCATTGGCAACTTTTGAACTTTTGTCGCTATTTATGCATTTTTTTTTTTGGTATAATTTCTTGTTAAAAAAGTATATACTTATTTTGATTACACTTTTTATCATTGCATTTTATTTATTTATTTATTTATTTTTTGTTAGTTCGTAACAACATTACATGTTCTACTTATATTTCTAACGTGCTAGGTTTAAAATGCCGCTTGCAGAAGTAAAACTGCATTTTTTCGATAGCATGATCCAGTCAGATATAGTGGAAATAGATGATTTGTGTTATTATTGTGGAACAACTGTAGTATCTCCCCACAAGTGAATTTAGTGATATATTGTTGGCGATTATGGCTAAATCATAAATCTAAAATCATAAATGATAAATGATAAAATCATAAGCTAAATCATAAATCCAAAATAAACAGCATACAGGCTGCCATATTATATCGCAAAGAGTCCAGAACGACATCGTTGTCGTTCAAAACGGCGGCAAAGAAAAATCGCCAAATTCAGTTGTGGGGAGATACTATAGTTGTACCAAAACGGCTGCAGTGGAAGTAAAGTCTTTAGCGGAAAACGCCCGAGCTACATTCACATTAAATTTCAAAAGTTGCCAAACTTTATACTAATCTTGTTCCATATCGACTCTCGAAGAAGACGGAATATTGCACGATGTTGGAAAGTTATAAAAAACTCGCCTAGCAGTGAGTTAAACTTCAGTTCTTCCTGTTTTTTTCAAATACATTTAAGAGATTTATTTATTGTGTCATCAATTTTGCCAAATATTTACTAAGTTATCTAGTCTTTGTTAATGCTGACATGCGCATATACATAAAGATATCTGTATGCTTTGCTGTTCCAACTAAATTTTTACTTTCAGAATATACATATGTAAGGAAAGTATTGTAATCAGGTAAAAAAAATCCGAGTTTGAGATTTTAGTGTTTCTACACGTTTTGAGGTTTCCTGATTTCACTTTTGCTATTTTTACGATGATATATGTATGTGTGCGTGAGTGAGTGAGTGTGAATAATGAGTATGCGTGTGAGTAAACATCATAGCGTCTAAACGTTTGTTCGAATAAGCTAATAGTTGGTGCATATATTACAGGTTACCATAATACAAACTATCGATTTTGGTGAATCTAGAACTTATAGTATTTTTACAGGAACACAAAGAAAAATTCTTTATCATTGTGACTTATGGGCCCAAATTTTTTAAAGTACGGTAACGTCTAAACGCCTTGTTCATCTGAGTTGAAAATTTATACACATGTTATAAGTCGCCGTCGCACAAACTGTATCGATTTTAGTGAATCTAGCAGTTATACTTTCTTTTACAGGATTAAAAAGAAAAATTCTTTATCATTATAATCTATGAGTCTAAATTTTTTAAAGTGCGATAACGTCCAAACACCTTATTCGACTAGTTAAAAGTTTCTACACATATGGTAGGTCACCGTCGCCCGAACTGCACAGATTTTAGTGAATCTAGCTTTTATAGATTTTTACAGGGACGCAACAAAAAATTCTTTATCATTATGATCCTTGAGATCAAATTATTTGAAGTGCAATAGCGTAAAATTAAACAATGGAGAAAAATACTTAAACATTCTATTATAATTTTCATTTTTGTTTATTTAATGACTTGTCTTACTTTATTTATACAACCGTTAATTATTCAATGTTCGGAAAGTCGAGTAAAGTCACTCGAGATATTTTTAATTAAATTCCTCATTTTTCATCTTAGAATTATTACTAAAAATGTTAAATAAATTTTATTTCATCTACAAACAAAGTGTGATTTAATTGCATTTTGGACTTATATATCAATAATTTCTTAGAAAAGAATCTCAAGCTTTTTAATTTTTTAGACTTTTTTTTTCGTACAAAAATGCCCATATACACTACTGGTCATTAAAATTGCTACACCAAGAAGAAATAATAATAACGGAATGAAATTTGTTGGACACATACATTATAGTAGGAAGAACAATTGATTAAAATTTCAGGAAATTTGGAGTAATATGTACTGAGAAAACAGTACATAAAGCAGCGACCTCTGTGAGCAATAACAGCACTTATCTGCCTAGGCATAGAATCGAACAGCGATTGGATGACATGTACGAGTAGAGCACTTCATGAAGTGCTTCATCGATGAATTGTGGCATCGGGTTAAAACTTCATGAAGTGCTCTACCCGTACATGTCATCCATTCGCTGTTCGATTCAATGCCTAGGCAGATATGTGCTGTTATTGCTCACAGAGGTCGCTGCTTTATGTACTGTTTTCTCAGTACATATTACTCCAAATTTCCTGAAATTTTAATCAATTGTTCTTCCTACTATAATGTGTGTGTCCAACAAACTTCATTCCGTTATTATTATTCCTTCTTGGTGTAGCAATTTTAATGGCCAGTAGTATATTTAGCAGATTTGAATCTATGTTGAACAGCTTCAAGTGAAATTGGAGTATAACATTTTTAGAAAACATTCTATAGAAATATTTATAGGACTCAAACATGGATTTTTCACAAATATAAAAACCTCTGATTAAGCTGAGGCCCCATCTGGTAGCCAAATGGTTAGCGCTCTAACCTTCAATTGCCAGATGCTGGGTTCGAATCCCGGGTCAGACGTGGATATTCGTAGTGGTGCAGAATCCACTTTAAGCCGGTCTAATGAGTTTTAATGTGCAAAAAAATGAGTGTAAAGCGACATTCCAATTCTTGATTAGGTGGAGAGTGGAGGTAACTTTTTAAATGTCTGTTGCTTGGACTGAATTTGACTATATTTTTGTTTTCAAGTATTTTATTTATTGTGCCGTTATTTTGGCTTCTGGAAGGTTAAATTATGGCACTTCTTAAATAAATCTCGTAGAAAATTTTGCGTACTTCTGTATTAGCCGTATTAGCCCGTTGACCTATAATCGATTGACAAATAATTTGAAGAATTTGCGCCAAAGTTTATTTACGTAAGTAACTAAGATTTTACTACACATTGTCACTTAAATTTCATTATTTTTAATAAAAATTATAATTCAAATGGGCGCAGGAGCATTTTTCTATCATTTACTTCATGTATATCACACCATTTAGCCACGCCTCCTAATATAAAGAAGACGGTCGTTAGGCAAATAATGACTTAAGTTTGTTTTACTTGAGAAAAGCTTACAAAGGTTTAAGTTATGGATGTTAATGGATATTTGGTACTTTTATGTTATCTGAATCGGAATCTGATATCACTAAATCGTCGGCATCTCATGAAAAATTTAAACATAGAAATATTCGCCAAAATACTGATACGGTCAAATTGAAAATCTAGTAGGTTGGGGTTATCACAAAATTTTCTTCTTTATTTTCCTGTATAAATTCACGCAGTTTAAATTATTTATTATTATTTTTTCGATCATGAATACAGACATTTTCCAATCTCAGAGGTATTACAAGAAATTTGAAACGGATGTGCACACACAGATGAGATCTTTTCCGTTCTCTAGGAAATTTTCAGTATATCAGCGCCATGTATCAGCCGATGTGCACCCAAATTGAAAGAGCAATTAGTCTGATAATGACCTTTTACATATTAAATTTTGTTCAATTATACGCAACAGACCTTGCGATATAGCTTTTTTTTTTTTTTTTTTAATTGCGAAAATCACTGTATAGTAGCGACACATGTTGAGTGATGGACATCAAAAACTGATAGGCACTAATTTATGTTAAGGTGAATCTATATATATTTCATATAGATTTTTGTGCATTAGTTCCTGAATTATAGTCTTCCGTAAAACTGTAGAAATTGCTAAATAGCAGCGCTATCTGTTGCGATATTGGCACTAAATGTTGATAGGCACTAATTTATGTCAAGGTGTATCTACACATAAATTCATATGCAATTTTAGCCAGTAAATTCTGAAATATAGCTTTCCTTGAAATTGTGAAATCACTGTATTGCAGCGCCACCTGTTGAGCAATTAACACCAAAAATTGAAAGGTACTAATTTGTGTCAAGGTACAACTATATATAAATTTATATGTAATTCAGAGCAGTACTTCTTCAGATACAGTTGGAACATACATTTTGTCACACAAACACATAATACATACAGATAGGCATTTTTTAAAATGATCAAATCATGTTCTGTGCATATGAAAACGTATAAATCCAACAGAAATCGGAAGTCGGAAATTTTTACAAATCCAAAACTATCTCCGGTTGAATATAGAAGAAAGGAAAAAATATATGGTCCAAGAAAAAAAATAACATGACAGTTATTCGAAAAATTATAGTCCTTTAAAGGAAATTAAACAATTTACCAAAACAAACGAGGCATTTTTTAAAATGGTCAAATCATGTTCTGTGCATATGAAAACGTGTAAATCCAACAGAAATCGGAAGTCGGAAATTTTTACAAATCCAAAACTATCTTCGGTTGAATATAGAAGAAAGGAAAAAATATATGGTCCAAGGAAAAAAATAACATGACAGTTATTCGAAAAATTATAGTCCTTTAAAGGAAATTAAACAATTTACCAAAACAAACGAGGCATTTTTTAAAATGGTCAAATCATGTTCTGTGCATATGAAAACGTGTAAATCCAACAGAAATCGGAAGTCGGAAATTTTTACAAATCCAAAACTATCTTCGGTTGAATATAGAAGAAAGGAAAAAATATATGGTCCAAGGAAAAAAATAACATGACAGTTATTCGAAAAATTATAGTCCTTTAAAGGAAATTAAACAATTTACCAAAACAAACGAGAAAACAAGTAGACAACACATTGATTGGTATGCGACAAAACTTTACGGTTAGGAGTTAAATGTACAACTGAGGTCCTATTATTGCACAGTGACAGTGTCTGTGAAGCATAGTACATTCTTTTTCTTTTAGGAAAAATGTAAACTTAATACAAACACATACACTATGTGGATAAGTATAAATAATTTTATCGAATTTTGAGAATCATATACCATTGACGACAGAGAATAATTAACCCCTTACCTGCCGACGAAAAATTACGAGATTTGCATACCAGTGCCACCATTTTTCACACAAGCGCGCGTTGTTATGCGTTTACTGTTCCAGAAACATTCCTATTTTCGATTCCTCTCGCTTCCCATCTCTGAAATAAGTAAATTCTTCGAAAACACTGTCAGGGTCATTCAATTCCATTCCAAAACAGTGAAAATAGTTTCACTGGTAGCAGCGCAACACAAGGTTCGTACTTCGGAAATGCTTATATAATATGGCCGGCCCACAGAGTATAATGATAAAGAATTTTTCGTTGTGCCCTATAAAAAAAATTATAAATTCTAGATTCACCAAAATCTACAGCGCTCGTGTTACGATAACTTGTAACGTACATGAGAACTTTCAGTTTATTCGAACAAAGCTTTTAATTTTTACTCACACACATGCATACATACAACACACACGTACGCATAGATTCATCACGAAAAAATGTGTGAAATCGTAGATAACTCCAAAAGGGGAGCGCATGTCAAAACGAAAGTTGCAGGTGTACCTCTATACATCACGACAGTCTGAAATATACTTTTGCAACATTCTAAAACTATTTATTTTTGAGCTATGCGACATACAAAATCCATTTCACAAATCAGAATTACAATACTTTCCCTACATACATATGTTCGGAAAGTATAAAAAGAGTTTATGATTCAAATTTCACATTTTTTAAAAATTTAGTCACAATAATATTTTATTTTTTTCACAGAATCGTCCAAAAGTATCAAATTAAACTAGGGACATTTTCTTGTTTATTTTTTTTTAATCGAGTACCTGATTCAGTTGCTGTTAATTTGTCAGCATTTGACGAAAATAAACGAAAATCACCAGAATGTTTACAATATGGTAAAACTGAAAAAAAAAACAAAAAAAAACCCAAGGAAGTAAGGCTGTGTAAACTAAAAATCTGGAGTGATTCCACTTGACTTTCTGAACACTGAGTAATTAACAGTTGTTTAAATAAACTAAAGTAAGAGAAGTCTGAAATCAAATAGCTCAATCGAATAAGGTGCTTAATGCTATTGCACTCAAGTAATTTAAGCCGATAGTTCATAATGATAAAGAACATTTTGCTGTGTCCCTGTAAAAATTTATAAGTACTAGATTCACCAAAATTTATACAGTTCGTGCAACGGTAACCTGTAACATGTATATAAATTTTCAACTCAATTGAATAAAGCATTTAGACGTTGTCGCACTTTTAGTAATTTCAACCCATGAGCCATAATGAAAAAGAACTTTTTGTTGTGTCTCTGTAAAAAAAAAAAAAAAAAAGAAACTACAAGCGCTAGATTCACCAAAACGTATACCGTTCGTACGAAGGTGATCTATGCATGTACATAAATTTTCAATTCATTCGAATAAGGCGTTTAAACACTCTACTTTAAATAATTTGAGCCAATAGCCCATAATGAAGAAGAGTGTTTTTTTTGTGTCCCTGTATGTACTATATTACTCATATTCTATACAGTTCTTGCGATGGTTACCTATAACGGGTACATAAATTTTCAGCTTAATCGGATATGGTATTTAGACGCTATCGTGCATTAAATGATTTCAACCCGTGGGTCATAATGATAAAGAATTTTTTGTTGTGTTCCTGTAACAAAACCATTAGTGCTAGATTCATAAAAATGTATACAGTTGGTGCGACGGTGACCAATAACATGTATTCAAATTTTCAATTTATTTGAATAAAGTAATTAGACTCTATTACACTTTAAATATTTTGAGCCCAAAACCTGTGATGATAAAGAATTTTTCTTCATGTTCCTTTAAAAAACTATAAATTCTAGATTCATTAAAACCTATATAGTCACACCTGCTACGGTGACTATAATATACGTACCAACTGTCAGCTCATTCGAACAAAGTGTTTAGACTTTATCGTGATCACTGATACACATGCATACATACACTCATACATACATCATATAAAATCGTATAATATTGTAGATATCTCTAAAAGCCCATGTCAAGACCAAAGTTGTAGGTGTATAACTAAACGTCAAGACAGTCAAAAAGTAAATTTTCGATATTCTATGATCATTCGTTTTTGAACTATGCGAGATACAAAATCCATTTCGCAAATCATGGTTACTATACTTTACTAACATAGTATGTTCAGAAAGTAATAAAATAAATAAAATAAAATAAAAATACACCTTAATTCCAACATGTACTTAAAATTTTGATTTAGCGGAAGCGGATTAAATTAGTAACAAGTTTCTATACAAACCAGTATGCTGTGGCCACCACAAGACTTTCTTCTATATTTTCCTATACAAATTCCCTCAATTCAAATAATTAACAAAAACTATTATTTTTAAAATTACCTTCCATGATGAATGTAGACGGTTTTCATCTTAGAAAAAATTAACACTAAATATCCAAAGAAAGACAGTTTAACTAACATCTAAAGAATGCGTTTTCATAATGGTCTCATATATCAAGTTTCATACAGTTAAATGCCATAGAAGTTGAAATATAACATTGCCGCCTTCGGGAAAAATTGCGCTATAGCAGCGTATCCCTTACTGGTAAATATACATACAAACTGAACCGGCATAATGCTTTATAATAGCTTTCTCACATATCAAGTGTTCTTTGATTATACGCATTAGAACCTGAGATATAATCTTCCCTTAAACTGAGGAAATCGAAGCATAGCAGCGCCACCTGTTGAGAAATTAATACCAAAAGGGGATTCGCACTAGCTTATGTCAAGGTACATCCATCACATATAAATTTTTATGCAATTTTACGCAGTAGTTCTTGAGATATAGCTCTTCCTTAAATTGTGAAAACTACTGCGCCACCTGTCGAGCAGTTGACACCAAAAATTGAAAAGCATTAACATGTGTCAAGATGCATCTACATATAAAATTGTATGCATTTTTATGCAGTTGTTCCTGAGATATAGCCTTATTTTCTTAAATTGAGGAAATTGCTGAATAGCAGCACCACCTGTTGAGCGGTTTGGCACTAAAAGTTGATAGGCACTAATTTAGCTCAAGGTGCATCTTCATGTAAAATTATATGCAATTCTGTGCTATAAATCCTGAGATACAGTCGCCACAAAATTTTTGTCTCTATCACACACAAAGACAGACAGACGTTTTCTTAAAATGGTCAAATCGTGTTTTGGGCCTCTCAAAGCGTGTAAATCCACCGAAAACCGGAAGCCGAAAATTTTCACGAATCCAAAACTTTCTTCTATTGAACACAGGAGAAAGTAACAAATTTTTCTTTCCTTTTGGAATCCGCCCTTGATGAGGGAACACTCTGAAAATACTTCCATATTGTATTGTTATCGCCTAAGGACTCTTATTTAAAATTTGAGTAAAATCGGGATGCTTTTGTCTCTGAAATTGACACTTGGTCAGATATATTCCTAAAAGTACTGGAGCGCTTTATTGTTCATCGACTATGGATTCACTGGAGCGCTTTATGGTTCGTCGACTATGTGTAAAATTTGTGCAGAATTGGTTCGACACTATACAGATTAAAAATGAATAGGTTTGTTACAGCCCACAGGTTTTTGCTCCTGGAACCTACTTCTACTGAGATAGATCCCTATAAATGCTTGCGCATTATATTGTCATAGGAAATTATGTTCAAACTTTGAGCGGTTCGGTGGAAGCGGGTTAAAAATTGACTGCAAGATTTGACCCCGACAGACAGAACAACCAAGTTAAATAAAAGTATGTAAGAATAAGATAATATAGCATTGGAAAATGAGAAATTTTTAATTGAAACTAAACAATTTGCTCTCTCCTCTCCCCCCCCCCACACACACAAAGAGAGAGAGAGAGAGAGAGAGAGAGAGAGAGAGAGAGAGAGAATTGATGTAATTGAAACGAATTCGTTTAAGTTCTTCTATATTCAACAAAAGAAAGTATTGGTTTCCTAAAAATTTCCAGTCTGTAGTTTTCGATGGATTTACACTTTCTGAGATATCCTGCACACGATTTGTCCATTTTTAGAAAATGACTGCCCGTCTGTGTTTATATAAAAAAAATTGTGGATGCTGCATCTCATGAACCAACGAGTGATATGTAATTAAACGCTGTATTTATTTGGACTTTGACCTAAAACGGTGCTAATTATATCTGAGGATCAATCGCTCAACATGTAACACTGTCACCCGAGTTTTTCGTAATTTTTAATACGGCAGTGTAGGACAAAATTTAGTATAAGCGTATATAATGAGAAATATTTTTAAAATTTCAAAGTGAAATTAAGAAAAGATATATATATTTATAACAATAAGTCAACTAGATTATTTTTTTTTTTTTTTTTTTTTTTTTTTGTATATATAAAAACATCCCCCTCGTGAAAAATTTCAATATGGTTATTTTTCAAAAGACTCGTCAATACCTTTAAATCTTTTCACTTTGAATAATAATAAAAAAAATAATAATAGCAACAACGCATTTCCTAAAGTATATTCTGTACAGCATAAAATTGTTTATATATATATAAGGTGTGCCCAAATGAAAAGGAGACCTTAGCTGTAGCGGCGCGGCGTTGTATCATATACCCAGTGAGTTAATGTGTTGGCCGATATATGACATAGTGGTATTGCTAAATGCATCTGCGCAGTTAACGGCTTCGCATCAATATCCTCATTGCTGGAGAGTCATTTCCGCAGTTCGTTGCATGATGAATTCCATCAGATCAGCACAAAAGGTGTGCCTAAATGAAAAGGAGACGAAAGTTATATGTGAAGAATTTTTAATAACAATATTATAATTACAGTTCATGTGGTATAGAACAACTATAAATAATTGTCATCTGGTACACTGATCCCAGCGCGTTGGAAAGGAGTGGATGGCTCAACAGATGGGTCAGGCAAACATCCATTTTCTCCGTCTTCTGATTCTCTGACAGATGCTTGGGCACCCATTGTGCACAAACTTTGTCATAACCAAGCTTTTTGTGAATTATGTGATGCGCAGTTCCTTTGTTTATCGACAGTTCAACAGCAATTTCATGTGTGGTGATCCGGCGATTCTGCCGTATGAGCTCATCCACAGCCGATCTTTTTGTGCCGATCTGGAGGAATCCATCATGCAACGAACTGTGGAAATGGCTCTCCAGCATGAGGATATTGATGCGAAGCCTTTAACTGCGCATGTGCATGTAGCAATACCACCATGCCATATATCGGCCAACACATTAACTCATTGGGATTCGATTTAACGCCACTACAGCTAAGGCCTCCTTTTCATTTGGGAACACCTTATATTTGGTGTTATACTACTACGAGATGAAAATCGTTTACATTCATCATGGAAAACAATTTTGATAAAAAATAATAAATAATATAGACTGTGTAAT
>OZ005653.1:261875027-261926459 GCA_963930645.1 Salticus scenicus
TTTGTGCAGGAAAATATGAAAGTAAATTTTGTGGGTGGCCACAACATACAAGTTACATTATACGTAATTACACGTATCAATCGTGTCTTAAAAACACGCTTTTTTTTAATTCTTGTTTCTTTGTTTTTTATATAAATTTCTTTCTTTACGTATTGCTACTTTAGTGTGATTTTAAATTATTTGGCTGTTTTTAAAATTGTTTGTCTTTTTCTCTTCATATATAATGTGGTTATCATTTTAGTAACATCACATTTTAAAGGAATAATTAGCATTGTTGAATAATCGAATGCATTTGTTTCAACAATATAATATCTATCAAAATATGTATTTAACTAAACAATACAACAATAGTCATCATGCGTAGAATACTGTAGTTTTCTAAATTTTTTCATTTCAAGAGAAAATTCTAAGAAAGGAAGTCGAAGGTAATGAAGCTCCTCAACATATTGATGGATGTAGATTGGCCGGATTGACTGCACTCAGATCCTGGGCCTGTGGGGAAGTGCTCTCCGTGGGGTTTTTTCTGAGATTGAAGGATGTTAAAGAATATTCATGCTAACAGAAAAGATAAGTGCTAAAATTCATATAATATAATTTTAGATTCTTTCATTTATCAGACTTCAGTGCATGTACATTTATATAAGCATCAACATACACGGTCGCAATCGAAAACAAATAAGTATCGGCTTAGAAATAGTGTGCTTGTAGAGCAGACTGCTCCCAGGAAGCGTCTCGCAGGGAGCCTATTCCGCTTCGCGTAAAGGTCTGCACTCGCATACATTTCTCATCAAACATACAACGTTAAACACAATACATACCGGTCGCAATTTAAAAATACACAAACTAATAATAATTATTTTTTATAGACAATTCCACTTAATTTCTTTTTTAAAACATTCATGGTCGCAATCGAAAAAAGAAAATTATCGGCTTAGAAAGAGTGTGCTTGTAGAGCAGACTGCTCCCAGGAAGCGACTCGCAGGGAGCCTGTTCCGCTTCGCGTAAAGATCTGCACTCGCATACATTTCTCATTAAACATACAATAGTTAAACACAATACATACCGGTCGCAATTTAAAAATACACAAACTAATAATAATCATTTTGTATAGACAATTTCTGTTAATTTCTTTTTTTAAATCTTCACGGTCGCTATCGAGAACAAACAATAATCGGCTTAGAAATAGTGTGCTTGTAGAGCAGACTGCTCCCAGGAAGCGTCTCGCAGGGAGCCTGTTCCGCTTCGCGTAAAGATCTGCACTCGCATACATTTCTCATTAAACATACAATAGTTAAACACAATACATACCGGTCGCAATTTAAAAATACACAAACTAACAATTATTTTTTATAGTTAATTTCTGTTAATTTCTTTTTTTAAATCTTCAGGGTCGCTATCGAAAACAAACAATAATCGGCTTAGAAATAGTGTGCTTGTAGAGCAGACTGCTCCCAGGAAGCGTCTCGCAGGGAGCCTGTTCCGCTTCGCGTAAAGATCTGCACTCGCATACATTTCTCATTAAACGTACAATAGTTAAACACAAAACATACCGGTCGCAATTTGAAAATACACAAACTAATAATAATTATTTTTTATAGACAATTCCACTTAATTTCTTTTTTAAAACATTCACGGTCTCAATCGAAAAAAGAAAATTATCGGCTTAGAAATAGTGTGCTTGTAGAGAAGACTGCTCCCAGGAAGCGTCTCGCAGGGAGCCTGTACCGCTTCGCTTAAAGATCTGCACTCGCATACATTTCTCATTAAACGTACAACAGTTAAACACAATACACACCGGTCGAAATTTAAAAATACACAAACTAATAATAATTATTTTTTATAGACAATTTCAGTTAATTTCTTTTTTAAATCTTCACGGTCGCTATCGAAAACAAACAATAATCGGCTTAGAAATAGTGTGCTTGTAGAGCAGACTGCTCCCAGGAAGCGTCTCGCAGGGAGCCTTTTCCACTTCGCGTAAAGATCTGCACTCGCATACATTTCTCATTAAACGTAGAACAGTTAAACACAATACATACCGGTCGCAATTTAAAAATACACAAACTAATAATAATTATTTTTTATAGACAATTTCAGTTAATTTCTTTTTTAAATCTTCACGGTCGCAATTGAAAAAAAACAATAATCGGCTTATAAATAGTGTGCTTGTAGAGCAGACTACTCCCAGGAAGCGTCTCGCAGGGAGCCTGTACCGCTTCGCGTAAAGATCTGCACTCGCATACATTTCTCATTAAACGTACAACAGTTAAACACAATACATACCGGTCGCAATTTAAAAATACACAAACTAATAATAATTATTTTTTATAGACAATTTCAGTTAATTTCTTTTTTAAATCTTCACGGTCGCTATCGAAAAAAGAAAATTATCGGCTTAGAAAGAGTGTGCTTGTAGAGCAGACTGCTCACAGGAAGCGACTCGCAGGGAGCCTGTTCCGCTTCGCGTAAAGATCTGAACTCGTATACATTTCTCATTAAACGTACAATAGTTAAACAAAATGCATACCGGTCGCAATTTAAAAATACACAAACTAATAATAATTATTTTTTATAGACAATTCCACTTAATTTCTTTTTTAAAACATTCACGGTCTCAATTGAAAAAAGAAAATTATCGGCTTAGAAATAGTGTGCTTGTAGAGCAGACTGCTCCCAGGAAGCGTCTCGCAGGGAGCCTTTTCCACTTCGCGTAAAGATCTGCACTCGCATACATTTCTCATTAAACGTAGAACAGTTAAACACAATACATACCGGTCGCAATTTAAAAATACACAAACTAATAATAATTATTTTTTATAGACAATTTCAGTTAATTTCTTTTTTAAATCTTCACGGTCGCAATTGAAAACAAACAATAATCGGCTTATAAATAGTGTGCTTGTAGAGCAGACTACTCCCAGGAAGCGTCTCGCAGGGAGCCTGTTCCGCTTCGCGTAAAGATCTGCACTCGCATACATTTCTCATTAAACGTACAATAGTTAAACACAATACATACCGGTCGCAATTAAAAAATACACAAACTAATAATAATTATTTTTTATAGACAATTTCAGTTAATTTCTTTTTTAAATCTTCACGGACGCTATCGAAAAAAGAAAATTATCGGCTTAGAAAGAGTGTGCTTGTAGAGCAGACTGCTCCCAGGAAGCGACTCGCAGGGAGCCTGTTCCGCTTCGCGTAAAGATCTGCACTCGCATACATTTCTCATTAAACGTACAACGGTTAAAGACAATACATACCGGTCGCAATTTAAAAATACACAAACTAATAATAGTTATTTTTTATAGACAATTACTGTTAATTTCTTTTTTTAAATCTTCACGGTCGCTATCGAAAACAAACAATAATCGGCTTAGAAATAGTGTGCTTGTAGAGCAGACTGCTCCCAGGAAGCGTCTCGCAGGGAGCCTGTTCCGCTTCGCGTAAAGATCTGCACCCGCATACATTTCTCATTAAACATACAATAGTTAAACACAATACATACCGGTCGCAATTTAAAAATACACAAACTAATAATAATTATTTTGTATAGACAATTTCTGTTAATTTCTTTTTTTAAATCTTCACGGTCGCTATCGAAAACAAACAATAATCGGCTAAGAAATAGTGTGCTTGTAGAGCAGACTGCTCCCAGGAAGCGTCTCGCAGGGAGCCTGTTCCGCTTCGCGTAAAGATCTGCACTCGCATACATTTCTCATTAAACGTACAATAGTTAAACAAAATGCATACCGGTCGCAATTTAAAAATACACAAACTAATAATAATTATTTTTTATAGACAATTCCACTTAATTTCTTTTTTAAAACATTCACGGTCTCAATTGAAAAAAGAAAATTATCGGCTTAGAAATAGTGTGCTTGTAGAGCAGACTGCTCCCAGGAAGCGTCTCGCAGGGAACCTTTTCCACTTCGCGTAAAGATCTGCACTCGCATACATTTCTCATTAAACGTAGAACAGTTAAACACAATACATACCGGTCGCAATTTAAAAATACACAAACTAATAATAATTATTTTTTATAGACAATTTCAGTTAATTTCTTTTTTAAATCTTCACGGTCGCAATTGAAAACAAACAATAATCGGCTTAGAAATAGTGTGCTTGTAGAGCACACTGCTCCCAGGAAGCGTCTCGCAGGGAGCCTGTTCCGCTTCGCGTAAAGATCTGCACTCGCATACATTTCTCATTAAACATACAATAGTTAAACACAATACATACCGGTCGCAATTTAAAAATACACAAACTAATAATAATCATTTTGTATAGACAATTTCTGTTAATTTCTTTTTTTAAATCTTCACGGTCGCTATCGAGAACAAACAATAATCGGCTTAGAAATAGTGTGCTTGTAGAGCAGACTGCTCCCAGGAAGCGTCTCGCAGGGAGCCTGTTCCGCTTCGCGTAAAGATCTGCACTCGCATACATTTCTCATTAAACATACAATAGTTAAACACAATACATACCGGTCGCAATTTAAAAATACACAAACTAACAATTATTTTTTATAGTTAATTTCTGTTAATTTCTTTTTTTAAATCTTCAGGGTCGCTATCGAAAACAAACAATAATCGGCTTAGAAATAGTGTGCTTGTAGAGCAGACTGCTCCCAGGAAGCGTCTCGCAGGGAGCCTGTTCCGCTTCGCGTAAAGATCTGCACTCGCATACATTTCTCATTAAACGTACAATAGTTAAACACAAAACATACCGGTCGCAATTTAAAAATACACAAACTAATAATAATTATTTTTTATAGACAATTCCACTTAATTTCTTTTTTAAAACATTCACGGTCTCAATCGAAAAAAGAAAATTATCGGCTTAGAAATTGTGTGCTTGTAGAGAAGACTGCTCCCAGGAAGCGTCTCGCAGGGAGCCTGTACCGCTTCGCTTAAAGATCTGCACTCGCATACATTTCTCATTAAACGTACAACAGTTAAACACAATACACACCGGTCGAAATTTAAAAATACACAAACTAATAATAATTATTTTTTATAGACAATTTCAGTTAATTTCTTTTTTAAATCTTCACGGTCGCTATCGAAAACAAACAATAATCGGCTTAGAAATAGTGTGCTTGTAGAGCAGACTGCTCCCAGGAAGCGTCTCGCAGGGAGCCTTTTCCACTTCGCGTAAAGATCTGCACTCGCATACATTTCTCATTAAACGTAGAACAGTTAAACACAATACATACCGGTCGCAATTTAAAAATACACAAACTAATAATAATTATTTTTTATAGACAATTTCAGTTAATTTCTTTTTTAAATCTTCACGGTCGCAATTGAAAAAAAACAATAATCGGCTTATAAATAGTGTGCTTGTAGAGCAGACTACTCCCAGGAAGCGTCTCGCAGGGAGCCTGTACCGCTTCGCGTAAAGATCTGCACTCGCATACATTTCTCATTAAACGTACAACAGTTAAACACAATACATACCGGTCGCAATTTAAAAATACACAAACTAATAATAATTATTTTTTATAGACAATTTCAGTTAATTTCTTTTTTAAATCTTCACGGTCGCTATCGAAAAAAGAAAATTATCGGCTTAGAAAGAGTGTGCTTGTAGAGCAGACTGCTCACAGGAAGCGACTCGCAGGGAGCCTGTTCCGCTTCGCGTAAAGATCTGAACTCGCATACATTTCTCATTAAACGTACAATAGTTAAACAAAATGCATACCGGTCGCAATTTAAAAATACACAAACTAATAATAATTATTTTTTATAGACAATTCCACTTAATTTCTTTTTTAAAACATTCACGGTCTCAATTGAAAAAAGAAAATTATCGGCTTAGAAATAGTGTGCTTGTAGAGCAGACTGCTCCCAGGAAGCGTCTCGCAGGGAGCCTTTTCCACTTCGCGTAAAGATCTGCACTCGCATACATTTCTCATTAAACGTACAATAGTTAAACACAATACATACCGGTCGCAATTAAAAAATACACAAACTAATAATAATTATTTTTTATAGACAATTTCAGTTAATTTCTTTTTTAAATCTTCACGGACGCTATCGAAAACAAACAATAATCGGCTTAGAAATAGTGTGCTTGTAGAGCAGACTGCTCCCAGGAAGCGTCTCGCAGGGAGCCTGTTCCGCTTCGCGTAAAGATCTGCACCCGCATACATTTCTCATTAAACATACAATAGTTAAACACAATACATACCGGTCGCAATTTAAAAATACACAAACTAATAATAATTATTTTGTATAGACAATTTCTGTTAATTTCTTTTTTTAAATCTTCACGGTCGCTATCGAAAACAAACAATAATCGGCTTAGAAATAGTGTGCTTGTAGAGCAGACTGCTCCCAGGAAGCGTCTCGCAGGGAGCCTGTTCCGCTTCGCGTAAAGATCTGCACTCGCATACATTTCTCATTAAACATATAATAGTTAAACACAATATATACCGGTCGCAATTTAAAAATACAAAAACTAATAATAATTATTTTTTATAGACAATTTCAGTTAATTTCTTTTTTAAATCTTCACGGTCGCTATCGAAAACAAACAATAATCGGCTTAGAAATAGTGTGATTGTAGAGCAGACTGCTCCCAAGAAGCGTCTCGCAGGGAGCCTGTTCCGCTTCGCGTAAAGATCTGCACTCGCATACATTTCTCATTAAACGTACAATAGTTAAACAAAATGCATACCGGTCGCAATTTAAAAATACACAAACTAATAATAATTATTTTTTATAGACAATTCCACTTAATTTCTTTTTTAAAACATTCACGGTCTCAATTGAAAAAAGAAAATTATCGGCTTAGAAATAGTGTGCTTGTAGAGCAGACTGCTCCCAGGAAGCGTCTCGCAGGGAGCCTTTTCCACTTCGCGTAAAGATCTGCACTCGCATACATTTCTCATTAAACGTAGAACAGTTAAACACAATACATACCGGTCGCAATTTAAAAATACACAAACTAATAATAATTATTTTTTATAGACAATTTCAGTTAATTTCTTTTTTAAATCTTCACGGTCGCAATTGAAAACAAACAATAATCGGCTTAGAAATAGTGTGCTTGTAGAGCACACTGCTCCCAGGAAGCGTCTCGCAGGGAGCCTGTTCCGCTTCGCGTAAAGATCTACACTCGCATACATTTCTCATTAAACATACAATAGTTAAACACAATACATACCGGTCGCAATTTAAAAATACAAAAACTAATAATAATTATTTTTTATAGACAATTTCAGTTAATTTCTTTTTTAAATCTTCACGGACGCTATCGAAAACAAACAATAATCGGCTTAGAAATAGTGTGCTTGTAGAGCGGACTGCTCCCAAGAAGCGTCTCGCAGGGAGGCTGTTCCGCTTCGAGTAAAGATCTGCACTCGCATACATTTCTCATTAAACGTACAATAGTTAAACACAATACATACCGGTCGCAATTAAAAAATACACAAACTAATAATAATTATTTTTTATAGACAATTCCACTTAATTTCTTTTTTAAAACATTCACGGTCGCAATCGAAAAAAGAAAATTATCGGCTTAGAAAGAGTGTGCTTGTAGATCAGACTGCTCCCAGGAAGCGTCTCGCAGGGAGCCTGTTCCGCTGCGCGTAAAGATCTGCACTCGCATACATTTCTCATTAAACGTACAACAGTTAAACACAATACATACCGGTCGCAATTTAAAAATACACACACTAATAACAATTATTTTTTATAGACAATTTCAGTTAATTTCTTTTTTAAATCTTCACGGTCGCTATCGAAAACAAACAATAATCGGCTTAGAAATAGTGTGCTTGTAGAGCAGACTGCTCCCAGGAAGCGTCTCGCAGGGAGCCTGTTCCGCTTCGCGTAAAGATCTGCACTCGCATACATTTCTCATTAAACATACAATAGTTAAACACAATACATACCGGTCGCAATTTAAAAATACACAAACTAATAATAATTATTTTGTATAGACAATTCCACCTAATTTCTTTTTTTAAATCTTCACGGTCGCTATCGAAAACAAACAATAATCGGCTTAGAAATAGTGTGCTTGTAGAGCAGACTGCTCCCAGGAAGCGTCTCGCAGGGAGCCTGTTCCGCTTCGCGTAAAGATCTGCACTCGCATACATTTCTCATTAAACAAACAATAGTTAAACACAATACACACCGGTCGAAATTTAAAAATACACAAACTAATAATAATTATTTTTTATAGACAATTTCAGTTAATTTCTTTTTTAAATCTTTACGGTCGCTATCGAAAACAAACAATAATCGGCTTAGAAATAGTGTGCTTGTAGAGCAGACTGCTCCCAGGAAGCGTCTCGCAGGGAGCCTGTTCCGCTTCGCGTAAAGATCTGCACTCGCATACATTTCTCATTAAACATATAATAGTTAAACACAATATATACCGGTCGCAATTTAAAAATACAAAAACTAATAATAATTATTTTTTATAGACAATTTCAGTTAATTTCTTCTTTAAATCTTCACGGTCGTTATCGAAAACAAACAATAATCCGCTTAGAAATAGTGTGCTTGTAGAGCAGACTGCTCCCAAGAAGCGTCTCGCAGGGAGCCTGTTCCGCTTCGCGTAAAGATCTGCACTCGCATACATTTCTCATTAAACATACAATAGTTAAACACAATACACACCGGTCGAAATTTAAAAATACACAAACAAATAATAATTATTTTTTATAGACAATTTCAGTTAATTTCTTTTTTAAATCTTCACGGTCGCTATCGAAAACAAACAATAATCGGCTTAGAAATAGTGTGCTTGTAGAGCAGACTGCTCCCAGGAAGCGTCTCGCAGGGAGCCTGTTCCGCTTCGCGTAAAGATCTGCACTCGCATACATTTCTCATTCAACGTACAACGGTTAAACACAATACATACCGGTCGCAATTTAAAAATACACAAACTAATAATAATTATTTTTTATAGAAAATTTCTGTTAATTTCTTTTTTTAAATCTTCACGGTCGCCATCGAAAACAAAAAATAATCGGCTTAGAAATAGTATGCTTGTAGAGCAGACTGCTCCCAGGAAGCGTCTCGCAGGGAGCCTGTTCCGCTTCGCGTAAAGATCTGCACTCGCATACATTTCTCATTAAACATATAATAGTTAAACACAATATATACCGGTCGCAATTTAAAAATACAAAAACTAATAATAATTATTTTTTATAGACAATTTCAGTTAATTTCTTCTTTAAATCTTCACGGTCGTTATCGAAAACAAACAATAATCGGCTTAGAAATAGTGTGCTTGTAGAGCAGACTGCTCCCAAGAAGCGTCTCGCAGGGAGCCTGTTCCGCTTCGCGTAAAGATCTGCACTCGCATACATTTCTCATTAAACATATAATAGTTAAACACAATATATACCGGTCGCAATTTAAAAATACAAAAACTAATAATAATTATTTTTTATAGACAATTTCAGTTAATTTCTTCTTTAAATCTTCACGGTCGCTATCGAAAACAAACAATAATCGGCTTAGAAATAGTGTGCTTGTAGAGCGGACTGCTCCCAAGAAGCGTCTCGCAGGGAGGCTGTTCCGCTTCGAGTAAAGATCTGCACTCGCATACATTTCTCATTAAACGTACAATAGTTAAACACAATACATACCGGTCGCAATTAAAAAATACACAAACTAATAATAATTATTTTTTATAGACAATTCCACTTAATTTCTTTTTTAAAACATTCACGGTCGCAATCGAAAAAAGAAAATTATCGGCTTAGAAAGAGTGTGCTTGTAGATCAGACTGCTCCCAGGAAGCGTCTCGCAGGGAGCCTGTTCCGCTGCGCGTAAAGATCTGCACTCGCATACATTTCTCATTAAACGTACAACAGTTAAACACAATACATACCGGTCGCAATTTAAAAATACACACACTAATAACAATTATTTTTTATAGACAATTTCAGTTAATTTCTTTTTTAAATCTTCACGGTCGCTATCGAAAACAAACAATAATCGGCTTAGAAATAGTGTGCTTGTAGAGCAGACTGCTCCCAGGAAGCGTCTCGCAGGGAGCCTGTTCCGCTTCGCGTAAAGATCTGCACTCGCATACATTTCTCATTAAACATACAATAGTTGAACACAATACATACCGGTCGCAATTTAAAAATACACAAACTAATAATAATTATTTTGTATAGACAATTCCACCTAATTTCTTTTTTTAAATCTTCACGGTCGCTATCGAAAACAAACAATAATCGGCTTAGAAATAGTGTGCTTGTAGAGCAGACTGCTCCCAGGAAGCGTCTCGCAGGGAGCCTGTTCCGCTTCGCGTAAAGATCTGCACTCGCATACATTTCTCATTAAACATACAATAGTTAAACACAATACACACCGGTCGAAATTTAAAAATACACAAACTAATAATAATTATTTTTTATAGACAATTTCAGTTAATTTCTTTTTTAAATCTTTACGGTCGCTATCGAAAACAAACAATAATCGGCTTAGAAATAGTGTGCTTGTAGAGCAGACTGCTCCCAGGAAGCGTCTCGCAGGGAGCCTGTTCCGCTTCGCGTAAAGATCTGCACTCGCATACATTTCTCATTAAACATACAATAGTTAAACACAATACACACCGGTCGAAATTTAAAAATACACAAACAAATAATAATTATTTTTTATAGACAATTTCAGTTAATTTCTTTTTTAAATCTTTACGGTCGCTATCGAAAACAAACAATAATCGGCTTAGAAATAGTGTGCTTGTAGAGCAGACTGCTCCCAGGAAGCGTCTCGCAGGGAGCCTGTTCCGCTTCGCGTAAAGATCTGCACTCGCATACATTTCTCATTCAACGTACAACGGTTAAACACAATACATACCGGTCGCAATTTAAAAATACACAAACTAATAATAATTATTTTTTATAGAAAATTTCTGTTAATTTCTTTTTTTAAATCTTCACGGTCGCCATCGAAAACAAACAATAATCGGCTTAGAAATAGTATGCTTGTAGAGCAGACTGCTCCCAGGAAGCGTCTCGCAGGGAGCTTGTTCAGGTTCGCGTAAAGATCTGCACTCGCATACATTTCTCATTAAACATATAATAGTTAAACACAATATATACCGGTCGCAATTTAAAAATACAAAAACTAATAATAATTATTTTTTATAGACAATTCCACTTAATTTCTTTTTTAAAACATTCACGGTCTCAATTGAAAAAAGAAAATTATCGGCTTAGAAATAGTGTGCTTGTAGAGCAGACTTCTCCCAGGAAGCGTCTCGCAGGGAGCCTTTTCCACTTCGCGTAAAGATCTGCACTCGCATACATTTCTCATTAAACGTAGAACATTTAAACACAATACATACCGGTCGCAATTTAAAAATACCCAAACTAATAATAATTATTTTGTATAGACAATTCCACCTAATTTCTTTTTTTAAATCTTCACGGTCGCTATAGAAAACAAACAATAATCGGCTTAGAAATAGTGTGCTTGTAGAGCAGACTGCTCCCAGGAAGCGTCTCGCAGGGAGCCTGTTCCGCTTCGCGTAAATATCTGCACTCGCATACATTTCTCATTAAACATACAATAGTTAAACACAATACACACCGTTCGAAATTTAAACATACACAAACTAATAATAATTATTTTTTATAGACAATTTCAGTTAATTTCTTTTTTAAATCTTCACGGTCGCAATTGAAAACAAACAATAATCGGCTTATAAATAGTGTGCTTGTAGAGCAGACTACTCCCAGGAAGCGTCTCGCAGGGAGCCTGTTCCGCTTCGCGTAAAGATCTGCACTCGCATACATTTCTCATTAAACGTACAATAGTTAAACACAATACATACCGGTCGCAATTAAAAAATACACAAACTAATAGTAATTATTTTTTATAGACAATTTCAGTTAATTTCTTTTTTAAATCTTCACGGTCGCTATCGAAAACAAACAATAATCGGCTTAGAAATAGTGTGCTTGTAGCGCAGACTGCTCCCAGGAAGCGTCTCGCAGGGAGCTTGTTCCGCTTCGCGTAAAGATCTGCACTCGCATACATTTCTCATTAAACGTACAACACTTAAACACAATACATACCGGTCGCAATTTAAAAATACACAAACTAATAATAATTATTTTTTATAGACAATTTCAGTTAATTTCTTTTTTAAATCTTCACGGTCGCTATCGAAAAAAGAAAATTATCGGCTTAGAAAGAGTGTGCTTGTAGAGCAGACTGCTCCCAGGAAGCGACTCGCAGGGAGCCTGTTCCGCTTCGCGTAAAGATCTGCACTCGCATACATTTCTCATTAAACGTACAACGGTTAAAGACAATACATACCGGTCGCAATTTAAAAATACACAAACTAATAATAGTTATTTTTTATAGACAATTACTGTTAATTTCTTTTTTTAAATCTTCACGGTCACTATCGAAAACAAACAATAATCGGCTTAGAAATAGTGTGCTTGTAGAGCAGACTGCTCCCAGGAAGCGTCTCGCAGGGAGCCTGTTCCGCTTCGCGTAAAGTTCTGCACCCGCATACATTTCTCATTAAACATACAATAGTTAAACACAATACATACCGGTCGCAATTAAAAAATACACAAACTAATAATAATTATTTTTTATAGACAATTCCACTTAATTTCTTTTTTAAAACATTCACGGTCGCAATCGAAAAAAGAAAATTATCGGCTTAGAAAAAGTGTGCTTGTAGAGCAGACTGCTCCCAGGAAGCGTCTCGCAGGGAGCCTGTTCCGCTGCGCGTAAAGATCTGCACTCGCATACATTTCTCATTAAACGTACAACGCAATTTAAAAATACACAAACTAATAATAATTATTTTTTATAGATAATTTCTGTTAATTTCTTTTTTTAAATCTTCACGGTCGCTATCGAAAATAAACAATAATCGGCTTAGAAATAGTGTGCTTTCAGAGCAGACTGCTCCCAGGAAGCGTCTCGCAGGGAGCCTGTTCCGCTTCGCGTAAAGATCTGCACTCGCATACATTTCTCATTAAACATACAATAGTTAAACACAATACACACCGGTCGAAATTTAAAAATACACAAACTAATAATAATTATTTTTTATAGACAATTTCAGTTAATTTCTTTTTTAAATCTTCACGGTCGCTATCGAAAACAAACAATAATCGGCTTAGAAATAGTGTGCTTGTAGAGCAGACTGCTCCCAGGAAGCGTCTCGCAGGGAGCCTGTTCCGCTTCGCGTAAAGATCTGCACTCGCATACATTTCTCATTCAACGTACAACGGTTAAACACAATACATACCGGTCGCAATTTAAAAATACACAAACTAATAATAATTATTTTTTATAGAAAATTTCTGTTAATTTCTTTTTTTAAATCTTCACGGTCGCCATCGAAAACAAACAATAATCGGCTTAGAAATAGTATGCTTGTAGAGCAGACTGCTCCCAGGAAGCGTCTCGCAGGGAGCCTGTTCCGCTTCGCGTAAAGATCTGCACTCGCATACATTTCTCATTAAACGTATAATAGTTAAACACAATATATACCGGTCGCAATTTAAAAATACAAAAACTAATAATAATTATTTTTTATAGACAATTTCAGTTAATTTCTTCTTTAAATCTTCACGGTCGCTATCGAAAACAAACAATAATCGGCTTAGAAATAGTGTGCTTGTAGAGCAGACTGCTCCCAAGAAGCGTCTCGCAGGGAGCCTGTGCCGCTTCGCGTAAAGATCTGCACTCGCATACATTTCTCATTAAACGTACAATAGTTAAACAAAATGCATACCGGTCGCAATTTAAAAATACACAAACTAATAATAATTATTTTTTATAGACAATTCCACTTAATTTCTTTTTTAAAACATTCACGGTCTCAATTGAAAAAAGAAAATTATCGGCTTAGAAATAGTGTGCTTGTAGAGCAGACTGCTCCCAGGAAGCGTCTCGCAGGGAGCTTTTTCCACTTCGCGTAAAGATCTGCACTCGCATACATTTCTCATTAAACGTAGAACAGTTAAACACAATACATACCGGTCGCAATTTAAAAATACACAAACTAATAATAATTATTTTTTATAGACAATTTCAGTTAATTTCTTTTTTAAATCTTCACGGTCGCAATTGAAAATAAACAATAATCGGCTTATAAATAGTGTGCTTGTAGAGCAGACTACTACCAGGAAGCGTCTCGCAGGGAGCCTGTTCCGCTTCGCGTAAAGATCTGCACTCGCATACATTTCTCATTAAACGTACAATAGTTAAACACAATACGTACCGGTCGCAATTAAAAAATACACAAACTAATAATAATTATTTTTTATAGACAATTTCAGTTAATTTCTTTTTTAAATCTTCACGGTCGCTATCGAAAACAAACAATAATCGGCTTAGAAATAGTGTGCTTGTAGCGCAGACTGCTCCCAGGAAGCGTCTCGCAGGGAGCTTGTTCCGCTTCGCGTAAAGATCTGCACTCGCATACATTTCTCATTAAACGTACAACACTTAAACACAATACATACCGGTCGCAATTTAAAAATACACAAACTAATAATAATTATTTTTTATAGACAATTTCAGTTAATTTCTTTTTTAAATCTTCACGGTCGCTATCGAAAAAAGAAAATTATCGGCTTAGAAAGAGTGTGCTTGTAGAGCAGACTGCTCCCAGGAAGCGACTCGCAGGGAGCCTGTTCCGCTTCGCGTAAAGATCTGCACTCGCATACATTTCTCATTAAACGTACAACGGTTAAAGACAATACATACCGGTCGCAATTTAAAAATACACAAACTAATAATAGTTATTTTTTATAGACAATTACTGTTAATTTCTTTTTTTAAATCTTCACGGTCGCTATCGAAAACAAACAATAATCGGCTTAGAAATAGTGTGCTTGTAGAGCAGACTGCTCCCAGGAAGCGTCTCGCAGGGAGCCTGTTCCGCTTCGCGTAAAGATCTGCACCCGCATACATTTCTCATTAAACATACAATAGTTAAACACAATACATACCGGTCGCAATTTAAAAATACACAAACCAATAATAATTATTTTGTATAGACAATTTCTGTTAATTTCTTTTTTTAAATCTTCACGGTCAGCCTGTTCCGCTTCGCGTAAAGATCTTCACTCGCATACATTTCTCATTAAACATATAATATTTAAACACAATATATACCGGTCGCAATTTAAAAATACAAAAACTAATAATAATTATTTTTTATAGACAATTTCAGTTAATTTCTTTTTTAAATCTTCACGGTCGCTATCGAAAACAAACAATAATCGGCTTAGAAATAGTGTGCTTGTAGAGCAGACTGCTCCCAAGAAGCGTCTCGCAGGGAGCCTGGTCCGCTTCGCGTAAAGATCTGCACTCGCATACATTTCTCATTAAACGTACAATAGTTAAACAAAATGCATACCGGTCGCAATTTAAAAATACACAAACTAATAATAATTATTTTTTATAGACAATTCCACTTAATTTCTTTTTTAAAACATTCACGGTCTCAATTGAAAAAACAAAATTATCGGCTTAGAAATAGTGTGCTTGTAGAGCAGACTGCTCCCAGGAAGCGTCTCGCAGGGAGCCTGTTCAGCTTCGCGTAAAGATCTGCACTCGCATACATTTCTCATTAAACATACAATAGTTAAACACAATACATACCGGTCGCAATTTAAAAATACAAAAACTAATAATAATTATTTTTTATAGACAATTTCAGTTAATTTCTTTTTTAAATCTTCACGGTCGCTATCGAAAACAAACAATAATCGGCTTAGAAATAGTGTGCTTGTAGAGCGGACTGCTCCCAAGAAGCGTCTCGCAGGGAGGCTGTTCCGCTTCGAGTAAAGATCTGCACTCGCATACATTTCTCATTAAACGTACAATAGTTAAACACAATACATACCGGTCGCAATTAAAAAATACACAAACTAATAATAATTATTTTTTATAGACAATTCCACTTAATTTCTTTTTTAAAACATTCACGGTCGCAATCGAAAAAGAAAATTATCGGCTTAGAAAGAGTGTGCTTGTAGAGCAGACTGCTCCCAGGAAGCGTCTCGCAGGGAGCCTGTTCCGCTGCGCGTAAAGATCTGCACTCGCATACATTTCTCATTAAACGTACAACAGTTAAACACAATACATACCGGTCGCAATTTAAAAATACACACACTAATAACAATTATTTTTTATAGACAATTTCAGTTAATTACTTTTTTAAATCTTCACGGTCGCTATCGAAAACAAACAATAATCGGCTTAGAAATAGTGTGCTTGTAGAGCAGACTGCTCCCAGGAAGCGTCTCGCAGGGAGCCTATTCCGCTTCGCGTAAAGATCTGCACTCGCATACATTTCTCATTAAACATACAATAGTTAAACACAATACATACCGGTCGCAATTTAAAAATACACAAACTAATAATAATTATTTTTTATAGACAATTTCAGTTAATTTCTTTTTTAAATCTTCACGGTCGCTATCGAAAACAAACAATAATCGGCTTAGAAATAGTGTGCTTGTAGAGCAGACTGCTCCCAGGAAGCGTCTCGCAGGGAGCCTGTCCGCTTCGCGTAAAGATCTGCACTCGCATACATTTCTCATTCAACGTACAACGGTTAAACACAATACATACCGGTCGCAATTTAAAAATACACAAACTAATAATAATTATTTTTTATAGATAATTTCTGTTAATTTCTTTTTTTAAATCTTCACGGTCGCTATCGAAAAAAACAATAATCGGCTTAGAAATAGTGTGCTTTTAGAGCAGACTGCTCCCAGGAAGCGTCTCGCAGGGAGCCTGTTCCGCTTCGCGTAAAGATCTGCACTCGCATACATTTCTCATTAAACATACAATAGTTAAACACAATACACACCGGTCGAAATTTAAAAATACACAAACTAATAATAATTATTTTTTATAGACAATTTCAGTTAATTTCTTTTTTAAATCTTCACGGTCGCTATCGAAAACAAACAATAATCGGCTTAGAAATAGTGTGCTTGTAGAGCAGACTGCTCCCAGGAAGCGTCTCGCAGGGAGCCTGTTCCGCTTCGCGTAAAGATCTGCACTCGCATACATTTCTCATTCAACGTACAACGGTTAAACACAATACATACCGGTCGCAATTTAAAAATACACAAACTAATAATAATTATTTTTTATAGAAAATTTCTGTTAATTTCTTTTTTAAAATCTTCACGGTCGCCATCGAAAACAAACAATAATCGGCTTAGAAATAGTATGCTTGTAGAGCAGACTGCTCCCAGGAAGCGTCTCGCAGGGAGCCTGTTCCGCTTCGCGTAAAGATCTGCACTCGTATACATTTCTCATTAAACATACAATAGTTAAACACAATACACACCGGTCGAAATTTAAAAATACACAAACTAATAATAATTATTTTTTATAGACAACTTCTGTTAATTTCTTTTTTTAAATCTTCACGGTCGCTATCGAAAACAAACAATAATCAGCTTAGAAATAGTGTGCTTGTAGAGCATACTGCTCCCAGGAAGCGTCTCGCAGGGAGCCTGTTCCGCTTCGCGTAAAGATCTGCACTCGCATACATTTCTCATTAAACGTACAACAGTTAAACACAATACATACCGGTCGCAATTCAAAAATACACAAACTAATAACAATTATTTTTTATAGACAATTTCAGTTAATTTCTTTTTTAAATCTTCACGGTCGCTATCGAAAACAAACAATAATCGGCTTAGAAATAGTGTGCTTGTAGAGCAGACTGCTCCCAGGAAGCGTCTCGCAGGGAGCCTGTTCCGCTTCGCGTAAAGATCTGCACTCGCATACATTTCTCATTAAACATACAATAGTTAAACACAATACATACCAGTCGCAATTTAAAAATACAAAAACTAATAATAATTATTTTTTATAGACAATTTCAGTTAATTTCTTTTTTAAATCTTCACGGTCGCTATCGAAAACAAACAATAATCGGCTTAGAAATAGTGTGCTTGTAGAGCGGACTGCTCCCAAGAAGCGTCTCGCAGGGAGGCTGTTCCGCTTCGAGTAAAGATCTGCACTCGCATACATTTCTCATTAAACGTACAATAGTTAAACACAATACATACCGGTCGCAATTAAAAAATACACAAACTAATAATAATTATTTTTTATAGACAATTCCACTTAATTTCTTTTTTAAAACATTCACGGTCGCAATCGAAAAAGAAAATTATCGGCTTAGAAAGAGTGTGCTTGTAGAGCAGACTGCTCCCAGGAAGCGTCTCGCAGGGAGCCTGTTCCGCTGCGCGTAAAGATCTGCACTCGCATACATTTCTCATTAAACGTACAACAGTTAAACACAATACATACCGGTCGCAATTTAAAAATACACACACTAATAACAATTATTTTTTATAGACAATTTCAGTTAATTTCTTTTTTAAATCTTAACGGTCGCAATTGAAAACAAACAATAATCGGCTTAGAAATAGTGTGCTTGTAGAGCAGACTGCTCCCAGGAAGCGTCTCGCAGGGAGCCTGTCCGCTTCGCGTAAAGATCTGCACTCGCATACATTTCTCATTAAACATACAATAGTTAAACACAATACATACCGGTCGCAATTTAAAAATACAAAAACTAATAATAATTATTTTTTATAGACAATTTCAGTTAATTTCTTTTTTAAATCTTCACGGTCGCTATCGAAAACAAACAATAATCGGCTTAGAAATAGTGTGCTTGTAGAGCGGACTGCTCCCAAGAAGCGTCTCGCAGGGAGGCTGTTCCGCTTCGAGTAAAGATCTGCACTCGCATACATTTCTCATTAAACGTACAATAGTTAAACACAATACATACCGGTCGCAATTAAAAAATACACAAACTAATAATAATTATTTTTTATAGACAATTCCACTTAATTTCTTTTTTAAAACATTCACGGTCGCAATCGAAAAAGAAAATTATCGGCTTAGAAAGAGTGTGCTTGTAGAGCAGACTGCTCCCAGGAAGCGTCTCGCAGGGAGCCTGTTCCGCTGCGCGTAAAGATCTGCACTCGCATACATTTCTCATTAAACGTACAACAGTTAAACACAATACATACCGGTCGCAATTTAAAAATACACACACTAATAACAATTATTTTTTATAGACAATTTCAGTTAATTTCTTTTTTAAATCTTCACGGTCGCTATCGAAAACAAACAATAATCGGCTTAGAAATAGTGTGCTTGTAGAGCAGACTGCTCCCAGGAAGCGTCTCGCAGGGAGCCTTTTCCGCTTCGCGTAAAGATCTGCACTCGCATACATTTCTCATTAAACATACAATAGTTAAACACAATACATACCGGTCGCAATTTAAAAATACACAAACTAATAATAATTATTTTTTATAGACAATTTCAGTTAATTTCTTTTTTAAATCTTCACGGTCGCTATCGAAAACAAAAAATAATCGGCTTAGAAATAGTGTGCTTGTAGAGCAGACTGCTCCCAGGAAGCGTCTCGCAGGGAGCCTGTTCCGCTTCGCGTAAAGATCTGCACTCGCATACATTTCTCATTCAACGTACAACGGTTAAACACAATACATACCGGTCGCAATTTAAAAATACACAAACTAATAATAATTATTTTTTATAGAAAATTTCTGTTAATTTCTTTTTTTAAATCTTCACGGTCGCCATCGAAAACAAACAATAATCGGCTTAGAAATAGTATGCTTGTAGAGCAGACTGCTCCCAGGAAGCGTCTCGCAGGGAGCCTGTTCCGCTTCGCGTAAAGATCTGCACTCGCATACATTTCTCATTAAACATACAATAGTTAAACACAATACACACCGGTCGAAATTTAAAAATACACAAACTAATAATAATTATTTTTTATAGACAACTTCTGTTAATTTCTTTTTTTAAATCTTCACGGTCGCTATCGAAAACAAACAATAATCAGCTTAGAAATAGTGTGCTTGTAGAGCATACTGCTCCCAGGAAGCGTCTCGCAGGGAGCCTGTTCCGCTTCGCGTAAAGATCTGCACTCGCATACATTTCTCATTAAACGTACAACAGTTAAACACAATACATACCGGTCGCAATTCAAAAATACACAAACTAATAACAATTATTTTTTATAGACAATTTCAGTTAATTTCTTTTTTAAATCTTCACGGTCGCTATCGAAAACAAACAATAATCGGCTTAGAAATAGTGTGCTTGTAGAGCAGACTGCTCCCAGGAAGCGTCTCGCAGGGAGCCTGTTCCGCTTCGCGTAAAGATCTGCACTCGCATACATTTCTCATTAAACATACAATAGTTAAACACAATACATACCAGTCGCAATTTAAAAATACAAAAACTAATAATAATTATTTTTTATAGACAATTTCAGTTAATTTCTTTTTTAAATCTTCACGGTCGCTATCGAAAACAAACAATAATCGGCTTAGAAATAGTGTGCTTGTAGAGCGGACTGCTCCCAAGAAGCGTCTCGCAGGGAGGCTGTTCCGCTTCGAGTAAAGATCTGCACTCGCATACATTTCTCATTAAACGTACAATAGTTAAACACAATACATACCGGTCGCAATTAAAAAATACACAAACTAATAATAATTATTTTTTATAGACAATTCCACTTAATTTCTTTTTTAAAACATTCACGGTCGCAATCGAAAAAGAAAATTATCGGCTTAGAAAGAGTGTGCTTGTAGAGCAGACTGCTCCCAGGAAGCGTCTCGCAGGGAGCCTGTTCCGCTGCGCGTAAAGATCTGCACTCGCATACATTTCTCATTAAACGTACAACAGTTAAACACAATACATACCGGTCGCAATTTAAAAATACACACACTAATAACAATTATTTTTTATAGACAATTTCAGTTAATTTCTTTTTTAAATCTTAACGGTCGCAATTGAAAACAAACAATAATCGGCTTAGAAATAGTGTGCTTGTAGAGCAGACTGCTCCCAGGAAGCGTCTCGCAGGGAGCCTGTCCGCTTCGCGTAAAGATCTGCACTCGCATACATTTCTCATTAAACATACAATAGTTAAACACAATACATACCGGTCGCAATTTAAAAATACAAAAACTAATAATAATTATTTTTTATAGACAATTTCAGTTAATTTCTTTTTTAAATCTTCACGGTCGCTATCGAAAACAAACAATAATCGGCTTAGAAATAGTGTGCTTGTAGAGCGGACTGCTCCCAAGAAGCGTCTCGCAGGGAGGCTGTTCCGCTTCGAGTAAAGATCTGCACTCGCATACATTTCTCATTAAACGTACAATAGTTAAACACAATACATACCGGTCGCAATTAAAAAATACACAAACTAATAATAATTATTTTTTATAGACAATTCCACTTAATTTCTTTTTTAAAACATTCACGGTCGCAATCGAAAAAGAAAATTATCGGCTTAGAAAGAGTGTGCTTGTAGAGCAGACTGCTCCCAGGAAGCGTCTCGCAGGGAGCCTGTTCCGCTGCGCGTAAAGATCTGCACTCGCATACATTTCTCATTAAACGTACAACAGTTAAACACAATACATACCGGTCGCAATTTAAAAATACACACACTAATAACAATTATTTTTTATAGACAATTTCAGTTAATTTCTTTTTTAAATCTTCACGGTCGCTATCGAAAACAAACAATAATCGGCTTAGAAATAGTGTGCTTGTAGAGCAGACTGCTCCCAGGAAGCGTCTCGCAGGGAGCCTTTTCCGCTTCGCGTAAAGATCTGCACTCGCATACATTTCTCATTAAACATACAATAGTTAAACACAATACATACCGGTCGCAATTTAAAAATACACAAACTAATAATAATTATTTTTTATAGACAATTTCAGTTAATTTCTTTTTTAAATCTTCACGGTCGCTATCGAAAACAAACAATAATCGGCTTAGAAATAGTGTGCTTGTAGAGCAGACTGCTCCCAGGAAGCGTCTCGCAGGGAGCCTGTTCCGCTTCGCGTAAAGATCTGCACTCGCATACATTTCTCATTCAACGTACAACGGTTAAACACAATACATACCGGTCGCAATTTAAAAATACACAAACTAATAATAATTATTTTTTATAGAAAATTTCTGTTAATTTCTTTTTTTAAATCTTCACGGTCGCCATCGAAAACAAACAATAATCGGCTTAGAAATAGTATGCTTGTAGAGCAGACTGCTCCCAGGAAGCGTCTCGCAGGGAGCCTGTTCCGCTTCGCGTAAAGATCTGCACTCGCATACATTTCTCATTAAACATACAATAGTTAAACACAATACACACCGGTCGAAATTTAAAAATACACAAACTAATAATAATTATTTTTTATAGACAACTTCTGTTAATTTCTTTTTTTAAATCTTCACGGTCGCTATCGAAAACAAACAATAATCAGCTTAGAAATAGTGTGCTTGTAGAGCATACTGCTCCCAGGAAGCGTCTCGCAGGGAGCCTGTTCCGCTTCGCGTAAAGATCTGCACTCGCATACATTTCTCATTAAACGTACAACAGTTAAACACAATACATACCGGTCGCAATTCAAAAATACACAAACTAATAACAATTATTTTTTATAGACAATTTCAGTTAATTTCTTTTTTAAATCTTCACGGTCGCTATCGAAAACAAACAATAATCGGCTTAGAAATAGTGTGCTTGTAGAGCAGACTGCTCCCAGGAAGCGTCTCGCAGGGAGCCTGTTCCGCTTCGCGTAAAGATCTGCACTCGCATACATTTCTCATTAAACATACAATAGTTAAACACAATACATACCAGTCGCAATTTAAAAATACAAAAACTAATAATAATTATTTTTTATAGACAATTTCAGTTAATTTCTTTTTTAAATCTTCACGGTCGCTATCGAAAACAAACAATAATCGGCTTAGAAATAGTGTGCTTGTAGAGCGGACTGCTCCCAAGAAGCGTCTCGCAGGGAGGCTGTTCCGCTTCGAGTAAAGATCTGCACTCGCATACATTTCTCATTAAACGTACAATAGTTAAACACAATACATACCGGTCGCAATTAAAAAATACACAAACTAATAATAATTATTTTTTATAGACAATTCCACTTAATTTCTTTTTTAAAACATTCACGGTCGCAATCGAAAAAGAAAATTATCGGCTTAGAAAGAGTGTGCTTGTAGAGCAGACTGCTCCCAGGAAGCGTCTCGCAGGGAGCCTGTTCCGCTGCGCGTAAAGATCTGCACTCGCATACATTTCTCATTAAACGTACAACAGTTAAACACAATACATACCGGTCGCAATTTAAAAATACACACACTAATAACAATTATTTTTTATAGACAATTTCAGTTAATTTCTTTTTTAAATCTTAACGGTCGCAATTGAAAACAAACAATAATCGGCTTAGAAATAGTGTGCTTGTAGAGCAGACTGCTCCCAGGAAGCGTCTCGCAGGGAGCCTGTCCGCTTCGCGTAAAGATCTGCACTCGCATACATTTCTCATTAAACATACAATAGTTAAACACAATACATACCGGTCGCAATTTAAAAATACAAAAACTAATAATAATTATTTTTTATAGACAATTTCAGTTAATTTCTTTTTTAAATCTTCACGGTCGCTATCGAAAACAAACAATAATCGGCTTAGAAATAGTGTGCTTGTAGAGCGGACTGCTCCCAAGAAGCGTCTCGCAGGGAGGCTGTTCCGCTTCGAGTAAAGATCTGCACTCGCATACATTTCTCATTAAACGTACAATAGTTAAACACAATACATACCGGTCGCAATTAAAAAATACACAAACTAATAATAATTATTTTTTATAGACAATTCCACTTAATTTCTTTTTTAAAACATTCACGGTCGCAATCGAAAAAGAAAATTATCGGCTTAGAAAGAGTGTGCTTGTAGAGCAGACTGCTCCCAGGAAGCGTCTCGCAGGGAGCCTGTTCCGCTGCGCGTAAAGATCTGCACTCGCATACATTTCTCATTAAACGTACAACAGTTAAACACAATACATACCGGTCGCAATTTAAAAATACACACACTAATAACAATTATTTTTTATAGACAATTTCAGTTAATTTCTTTTTTAAATCTTCACGGTCGCTATCGAAAACAAACAATAATCGGCTTAGAAATAGTGTGCTTGTAGAGCAGACTGCTCCCAGGAAGCGTCTCGCAGGGAGCCTTTTCCGCTTCGCGTAAAGATCTGCACTCGCATACATTTCTCATTAAACATACAATAGTTAAACACAATACATACCGGTCGCAATTTAAAAATACACAAACTAATAATAATTATTTTTTATAGACAATTTCAGTTAATTTCTTTTTTAAATCTTCACGGTCGCTATCGAAAACAAACAATAATCGGCTTAGAAATAGTGTGCTTGTAGAGCAGACTGCTCCCAGGAAGCGTCTCGCAGGGAGCCTGTCCGCTTCGCGTAAAGATCTGCACTCGCATACATTTCTCATTCAACGTACAACGGTTAAACACAATACATACCGGTCGCAATTTAAAAATACACAAACTAATAATAATTATTTTTTATAGATAATTTCTGTTAATTTCTTTTTTTAAATCTTCACGGTCGCTATCGAAAAAAACAATAATCGGCTTAGAAATAGTGTGCTTTTAGAGCAGACTGCTCCCAGGAAGCGTCTCGCAGGGAGCCTGTTCCGCTTCGCGTAAAGATCTGCACTCGCATACATTTCTCATTAAATATACAATAGTTAAACACAATACACACCGGTCGAAATTTAAAAATACACAAACTAATAATAATTATTTTTTATAGACAATTTCAGTTAATTTCTTTTTTAAATCTTCACGGTCGCTATCGAAAACAAACAATAATCGGCTTAGAAATAGTGTGCTTGTAGAGCAGACTGCTCCCAGGAAGCGTCTCGCAGGGAGCCTGTTCCGCTTCGCGTAAAGATCTGCACTCGCATACATTTCTCATTCAACGTACAACGGTTAAACACAATACATTCCGGTCGCAATTTAAAAATACACAAACTAATAATAATTATTTTTTATAGAAAATTCCTGTTAATTTCTTTTTTTAAATCTTCACGGTCGCCATCGAAAACAAACAATAATCGGCTTAGAAATAGTATGCTTGTAGAGCAGACTGCTCCCAGGAAGCGTCTCGCAGGGAGCCTGTTCCGCTTCGCGTAAAGATCTGCACTCGCATACATTTCTCATTAAACATACAATAGTTAAACACAATACACACCGGTCGAAATTTAAAAATACACAAACTAATAATAATTATTTTTTATAGACAACTTCTGTTAATTTCTTTTTTTAAATCTTCACGGTCGCTATCGAAAACAAACAATAATCAGCTTAGAAATAGTGTGCTTGTAGAGCATACTGCTCCCAGGAAGCGTCTCGCAGGGAGCCTGTTCCGCTTCGCGTAAAGATCTGCACTCGCATACATTTCTCATTAAACGTACAACAGTTAAACACAATACATACCGGTCGCAATTCAAAAATACACAAACTAATAACAATTATTTTTTATAGACAATTTCAGTTAATTTCTTTTTTAAATCTTCACGGTCGCTATCGAAAACAAACAATAATCGGCTTAGAAATAGTGTGCTTGTAGAGCAGACTGCTCCCAGGAAGCGTCTCGCAGGGAGCCTGTTCCGCTTCGCGTAAAGATCTGCACTCGCATACATTTCTCATTAAACATACAATAGTTAAACACAATACATACCGGTCGCAATTTAAAAATACAAAAACTAATAATAATTATTTTTTATAGACAATTTCAGTTAATTTCTTTTTTAAATCTTTACGGTCGCTATCGAAAACAAACAATAATCGGCTTAGAAATAGTGTGCTTGTAGAGCGGACTGCTCCCAAGAAGCGTCTCGCAGGGAGGCTGTTCCGCTTCGAGTAAAGATCTGCACTCGCATACATTTCTCATTAAACGTACAATAGTTAAACACAATACATACCGGTCGCAATTAAAAAATACACAAACTAATAATAATTATTTTTTATAGACAATTCCACTTAATTTCTTTTTTAAAACATTCACGGTCGCAATCGAAAAAGAAAATTATCGGCTTAGAAAGAGTGTGCTTGTAGAGCAGACTGCTCCCAGGAAGCGTCTCGCAGGGAGCCTGTTCCGCTGCGCGTAAAGATCTGCACTCGCATACATTTCTCATTAAACGTACAACAGTTAAACACAATACATACCGGTCGCAATTTAAAAATACACACACTAATAACAATTATTTTTTATAGACAATTTCAGTTAATTTCTTTTTTAAATCTTCACGGTCGCTATCGAAAACAAACAATAATCGGCTTAGAAATAGTGTGCTTGTAGAGCAGACTGCTCCCAGGAAGCGTCTCGCAGGGAGCCTTTTCCGCTTCGCGTAAAGATCTGCACTCGCATACATTTCTCATTAAACATACAATAGTTAAACACAATACATACCGGTCGCAATTTAAAAATACACAAACTAATAATAATTATTTTTTATAGACAATTTCAGTTAATTTCTTTTTTAAATCTTCACGGTCGCTATCGAAAACAAACAATAATCGGCTTAGAAATAGTGTGCTTGTAGAGCAGACTGCTCCCAGGAAGCGTCTCGCAGGGAGCCTGTTCCGCTTCGCGTAAAGATCTGCACTCGCATACATTTCTCATTAAACATACAATAGTTAAACACAATACATACCAGTCGCAATTTAAAAATACAAAAACTAATAATAATTATTTTTTATAGACAATTTCAGTTAATTTCTTTTTTAAATCTTCACGGTCGCTATCGAAAACAAACAATAATCGGCTTAGAAATAGTGTGCTTGTAGAGCGGACTGCTCCCAAGAAGCGTCTCGCAGGGAGGCTGTTCCGCTTCGAGTAAAGATCTGCACTCGCATACATTTCTCATTAAACGTACAATAGTTAAACACAATACATACCGGTCGCAATTAAAAAATACACAAACTAATAATAATTATTTTTTATAGACAATTCCACTTAATTTCTTTTTTAAAACATTCACGGTCGCAATCGAAAAAGAAAATTATCGGCTTAGAAAGAGTGTGCTTGTAGAGCAGACTGCTCCCAGGAAGCGTCTCGCAGGGAGCCTGTTCCGCTGCGCGTAAAGATCTGCACTCGCATACATTTCTCATTAAACGTACAACAGTTAAACACAATACATACCGGTCGCAATTTAAAAATACACACACTAATAACAATTATTTTTTATAGACAATTTCAGTTAATTTCTTTTTTAAATCTTAACGGTCGCAATTGAAAACAAACAATAATCGGCTTAGAAATAGTGTGCTTGTAGAGCAGACTGCTCCCAGGAAGCGTCTCGCAGGGAGCCTGTCCGCTTCGCGTAAAGATCTGCACTCGCATACATTTCTCATTAAACATACAATAGTTAAACACAATACATACCGGTCGCAATTTAAAAATACAAAAACTAATAATAATTATTTTTTATAGACAATTTCAGTTAATTTCTTTTTTAAATCTTCACGGTCGCTATCGAAAACAAACAATAATCGGCTTAGAAATAGTGTGCTTGTAGAGCGGACTGCTCCCAAGAAGCGTCTCGCAGGGAGGCTGTTCCGCTTCGAGTAAAGATCTGCACTCGCATACATTTCTCATTAAACGTACAATAGTTAAACACAATACATACCGGTCGCAATTAAAAAATACACAAACTAATAATAATTATTTTTTATAGACAATTCCACTTAATTTCTTTTTTAAAACATTCACGGTCGCAATCGAAAAAGAAAATTATCGGCTTAGAAAGAGTGTGCTTGTAGAGCAGACTGCTCCCAGGAAGCGTCTCGCAGGGAGCCTGTTCCGCTGCGCGTAAAGATCTGCACTCGCATACATTTCTCATTAAACGTACAACAGTTAAACACAATACATACCGGTCGCAATTTAAAAATACACACACTAATAACAATTATTTTTTATAGACAATTTCAGTTAATTTCTTTTTTAAATCTTCACGGTCGCTATCGAAAACAAACAATAATCGGCTTAGAAATAGTGTGCTTGTAGAGCAGACTGCTCCCAGGAAGCGTCTCGCAGGGAGCCTTTTCCGCTTCGCGTAAAGATCTGCACTCGCATACATTTCTCATTAAACATACAATAGTTAAACACAATACATACCGGTCGCAATTTAAAAATACACAAACTAATAATAATTATTTTTTATAGACAATTTCAGTTAATTTCTTTTTTAAATCTTCACGGTCGCTATCGAAAACAAACAATAATCGGCTTAGAAATAGTGTGCTTGTAGAGCAGACTGCTCCCAGGAAGCGTCTCGCAGGGAGCCTGTCCGCTTCGCGTAAAGATCTGCACTCGCATACATTTCTCATTCAACGTACAACGGTTAAACACAATACATACCGGTCGCAATTTAAAAATACACAAACTAATAATAATTATTTTTTATAGATAATTTCTGTTAATTTCTTTTTTTAAATCTTCACGGTCGCTATCGAAAAAAACAATAATCGGCTTAGAAATAGTGTGCTTTTAGAGCAGACTGCTCCCAGGAAGCGTCTCGCAGGGAGCCTGTTCCGCTTCGCGTAAAGATCTGCACTCGCATACATTTCTCATTAAATATACAATAGTTAAACACAATACACACCGGTCGAAATTTAAAAATACACAAACTAATAATAATTATTTTTTATAGACAATTTCAGTTAATTTCTTTTTTAAATCTTCACGGTCGCTATCGAAAACAAACAATAATCGGCTTAGAAATAGTGTGCTTGTAGAGCAGACTGCTCCCAGGAAGCGTCTCGCAGGGAGCCTGTTCCGCTTCGCGTAAAGATCTGCACTCGCATACATTTCTCATTCAACGTACAACGGTTAAACACAATACATTCCGGTCGCAATTTAAAAATACACAAACTAATAATAATTATTTTTTATAGAAAATTCCTGTTAATTTCTTTTTTTAAATCTTCACGGTCGCCATCGAAAACAAACAATAATCGGCTTAGAAATAGTATGCTTGTAGAGCAGACTGCTCCCAGGAAGCGTCTCGCAGGGAGCCTGTTCCGCTTCGCGTAAAGATCTGCACTCGCATACATTTCTCATTAAACATACAATAGTTAAACACAATACACACCGGTCGAAATTTAAAAATACACAAACTAATAATAATTATTTTTTATAGACAACTTCTGTTAATTTCTTTTTTTAAATCTTCACGGTCGCTATCGAAAACAAACAATAATCAGCTTAGAAATAGTGTGCTTGTAGAGCATACTGCTCCCAGGAAGCGTCTCGCAGGGAGCCTGTTCCGCTTCGCGTAAAGATCTGCACTCGCATACATTTCTCATTAAACGTACAACAGTTAAACACAATACATACCGGTCGCAATTCAAAAATACACAAACTAATAACAATTATTTTTTATAGACAATTTCAGTTAATTTCTTTTTTAAATCTTCACGGTCGCTATCGAAAACAAACAATAATCGGCTTAGAAATAGTGTGCTTGTAGAGCAGACTGCTCCCAGGAAGCGTCTCGCAGGGAGCCTGTTCCGCTTCGCGTAAAGATCTGCACTCGCATACATTTCTCATTAAACATACAATAGTTAAACACAATACATACCGGTCGCAATTTAAAAATACAAAAACTAATAATAATTATTTTTTATAGAAAATTTCAGTTAATTTCTTTTTTAAATCTTTACGGTCGCTATCGAAAACAAACAATAATCGGCTTAGAAATAGTGTGCTTGTAGAGCGGACTGCTCCCAAGAAGCGTCTCGCAGGGAGGCTGTTCCGCTTCGAGTAAAGATCTGCACTCGCATACATTTCTCATTAAACGTACAATAGTTAAACACAATACATACCGGTCGCAATTAAAAAATACACAAACTAATAATAATTATTTTTTATAGACAATTCCACTTAATTTCTTTTTTAAAACATTCACGGTCGCAATCGAAAAAGAAAATTATCGGCTTAGAAAGAGTGTGCTTGTAGAGCAGACTGCTCCCAGGAAGCGTCTCGCAGGGAGCCTGTTCCGCTGCGCGTAAAGATCTGCACTCGCATACATTTCTCATTAAACGTACAACAGTTAAACACAATACATACCGGTCGCAATTTAAAAATACACACACTAATAACAATTATTTTTTATAGACAATTTCAGTTAATTTCTTTTTTAAATCTTCACGGTCGCTATCGAAAACAAACAATAATCGGCTTAGAAATAGTGTGCTTGTAGAGCAGACTGCTCCCAGGAAGCGTCTCGCAGGGAGCCTTTTCCGCTTCGCGTAAAGATCTGCACTCGCATACATTTCTCATTAAACATACAATAGTTAAACACAATACATACCGGTCGCAATTTAAAAATACACAAACTAATAATAATTATTTTTTATAGACAATTTCAGTTAATTTCTTTTTTAAATCTTCACGGTCGCTATCGAAAACAAACAATAATCGGCTTAGAAATAGTGTGCTTGTAGAGCAGACTGCTCCCAGGAAGCGTCTCGCAGGGAGCCTGTCCGCTTCGCGTAAAGATCTGCACTCGCATACATTTCTCATTCAACGTACAACAGTTAAACACAATACATACCGGTCGCAATTTAAAAATACACACACTAATAACAATTATTTTTTATAGACAATTTCAGTTAATTTCTTTTTTAAATCTTCACGGTCGCTATCGAAAACAAACAATAATCGGCTTAGAAATAGTGTGCTTGTAGAGCGGACTGCTCCCAAGAAGCGTCTCGCAGGGAGCCTTTTCCGCTTCGCGTAAAGATCTGCACTCGCATACATTTCTCATTAAACATACAATAGTTAAACACAATACATACCGGTCGCAATTTAAAAATACACAAACTAATAATAATTATTTTTTATAGACAATTTCAGTTAATTTCTTTTTTAAATCTTCACGGTCGCTATCGAAAACAAACCATAATCGGCTTAGAAATAGTGTGCTTGTAGAGCAGACTGCTCCCAGGAAGCGTCTCGCAGGGAGCCTGTTCCGCTTCGCGTAAAGATCTGCACTCGCATACATTTCTCATTAAACATACAATAGTTAAACACAATACATACCGGTCGCAATTTAAAAATACAAAAACTAATAATAATTATTTTTTATAGACAATTTCAGTTAATTTCTTTTTTAAATCTTCACGGTCGCTATCGAAAACAAACAATAATCGGCTTAGAAATAGTGTGCTTGTAGAGCGGACTGCTCCCAAGAAGCGTCTCGCAGGGAGGCTGTTCCGCTTCGAGTAAAGATCTGCACTCGCATACATTTCTCATTAAACGTACAATAGTTAAACACAATACATACCGGTCGCAATTAAAAAATACACAAACTAATAATAATTATTTTTTATAGACAATTCCACTTAATTTCTTTTTTAAAACATTCACGGTCGCAATCGAAAAAGAAAATTATCGGCTTAGAAAGAGTGTGCTTGTAGAGCAGACTGCTCCCAGGAAGCGTCTCGCAGGGAGCCTGTTCCGCTGCGCGTAAAGATCTGCACTCGCATACATTTCTCATTAAACGTACAACAGTTAAACACAATACATACCGGTCGCAATTTAAAAATACACACACTAATAACAATTATTTTTTATAGACAATTTCAGTTAATTTCTTTTTTAAATCTTCACGGTCGCTATCGAAAACAAACAATAATCGGCTTAGAAATAGTGTGCTTGTAGAGCAGACTGCTCCCAGGAAGCGTCTCGCAGGGAGCCTTTTCCGCTTCGCGTAAAGATCTGCACTCGCATACATTTCTCATTAAACATACAATAGTTAAACACAATACATACCGGTCGCAATTTAAAAATACACAAACTAATAATAATTATTTTTTATAGACAATTTCAGTTAATTTCTTTTTTAAATCTTCACGGTCGCTATCGAAAACAAACAATAATCGGCTTAGAAATAGTGTGCTTGTAGAGCAGACTGCTCCCAGGAAGCGTCTCGCAGGGAGCCTGTCCGCTTCGCGTAAAGATCTGCACTCGCATACATTTCTCATTCAACGTACAACGGTTAAACACAATACATACCGGTCGCAATTTAAAAATACACAAAATAATAATAATTATTTTTTATAGATAATTTCTGTTAATTTCTTTTTTTAAATCTTCACGGTCGCTATCGAAAAAAACAATAATCGGCTCAGAAATAGTGTGCTTTTAGAGCAGACTGCTCCCAGGAAGCGTCTCGCAGGGAGCCTGTTCCGCTTCGCGTAAAGATCTGCACTCGCATACATTTCTCATTAAATATACAATAGTTAAACACAATACACACCGGTCGAAATTTAAAAATACACAAACTAATAATAATTATTTTTTATAGACAATTTCAGTTAATTTCTTTTTTAAATCTTCACGGTCGCTATCGAAAACAAACAATAATCGGCTTAGAAATAGTGTGCTTGTAGAGCAGACTGCTCCCAGGAAGCGTCTCGCAGGGAGCCTGTTCCGCTTCGCGTAAAGATCTGCACTCGCATACATTTCTCATTCAACGTACAACGGTTAAACACAATACATTCCGGTCGCAATTTAAAAATACACAAACTAATAATAATTATTTTTTATAGAAAATTTCTGTTAATTTCTTTTTTTAAATCTTCACGGTCGCCATCGAAAACAAACAATAATCGGCTTAGAAATAGTATGCTTGTAGAGCAGACTGCTCCCAGGAAGCGTCTCGCAGGGAGCCTGTTCCGCTTCGCGTAAAGATCTGCACTCGCATACATTTCTCATTAAACATACAATAGTTAAACACAATACACACCGGTCGAAATTTAAAAATACACAAACTAATAATAATTATTTTTTATAGACAACTTCTGTTAATTTCTTTTTTTAAATCTTCACGGTCGCTATCGAAAACAAACAATAATCAGCTTAGAAATAGTGTGCTTGTAGAGCATACTGCTCCCAGGAAGCGTCTCGCAGGGAGCCTGTTCCGCTTCGCGTAAAGATCTGCACTCGCATACATTTCTCATTAAACGTACAACAGTTAAACACAATACATACCGGTCGCAATTCAAAAATACACAAACTAATAACAATTATTTTTTATAGACAATTTCAGTTAATTTCTTTTTTAAATCTTCACGGTCGCTATCGAAAACAAACAATAATCGGCTTAGAAATAGTGTGCTTGTAGAGCAGACTGCTCCCAGGAAGCGTCTCGCAGGGAGCCTGTTCCGCTTCGCGTAAAGATCTGCACTCGCATACATTTCTCATTAAACATACAATAGTTAAACACAATACATACCGGTCGCAATTTAAAAATACAAAAACTAATAATAATTATTTTTTATAGACAATTTCAGTTAATTTCTTTTTTAAATCTTCACGGTCGCTATAGAAAACAAACAATAATCGGCTTAGAAATAGTGTGCTTGTAGAGACGACTGCTCCCAAGAAGCGTCTCGCAGGGAGGCTGTTCCGCTTCGAGTAAAGATCTGCACTCGCATACATTTCTCATTAAACGTACAATAGTTAAACACAATACATACCGGTCGCAATTAAAAAATACACAAACTAATAATAATTATTTTTTATAGACAATTCCACTTAATTTCTTTTTTAAAACATTCACGGTCGCAATCGAAAAAGAAAATTATTGGCTTAGAAAGAGTGTGCTTGTAGAGCAGACTGCTCCCAGGAAGCGTCTCGCAGGGAGCCTGTTCCGCTGCGCGTAAAGATCTGCACTCGCATACATTTCTCATTAAACGTACAACAGTTAAACACAATACATACCGGTCGCAATTTAAAAATACACACACTAATAACAATTATTTTTTATAGACAATTTCAGTTAATTTCTTTTTTAAATCTTCACGGTCGCTATCGAAAACAAACAATAATCGGCTTAGAAATAGTGTGCTTGTAGAGCAGACTGCTCCCAGGAAGCGTCTCGCAGGGAGCCTTTTCCGCTTCGCGTAAAGATCTGCACTCGCATACATTTCTCATTAAACATACAATAGTTAAACACAATACATACCGGTCGCAATTTAAAAATACACAAACTAATAATAATTATTTTTTATAGACAATTTCAGTTAATTTCTTTTTTAAATCTTCACGGTCGCTATCGAAAACAAACAATAATCGGCTTAGAAATAGTGTGCTTGTAGAGCGGACTGCTCCCAAGAAGCGTCTCGCAGGGAGGCTGTTCCGCTTCGAGTAAAGATCTGCACTCGCATACATTTCTCATTAAACGTACAATAGTTAAACACAATACATACCGGTCGCAATTAAAAAATACACAAACTAATAATAATTATTTTTTATAGACAATTCCACTTAATTTCTTTTTTAAATCTTCACGGTCGCTATCGAAAACAAACAATAATCGGCTTAGAAGTAGTGTGCTTGTAGAGCAGACTGCTCCCAGGAAGCGTCTCGCAGGGAGCCTTTTCCGCTTCGCGTAAAGATCTGCACTCGCATACATTTCTCATTAAACATACAATAGTTAAACACAATACATACCGGTCGCAATTTAAAAATACACAAACTAATAATAATTATTTTTTATAGACAATTTCAGTTAATTTCTTTTTTAAATCTTCACGGTCGCTATCGAAAACAAACAATAATCAGCTTAGAAATAGTGTGCTTGTAGAGCATACTGCTCCCAGGAAGCGTCTCGCAGGGAGCCTGTGCCGCTTCGCGTAAAGATCTGCACTCGCATACATTTCTCATTAAACGTACAACAGTTAAACACAATACATACCGGTCGCAATTCAAAAATACACAAACTAATAACAATTATTTTTTATAGACAATTTCAGTTAATTTCTTTTTTAAATCTTCACGGTCGCTATCGAAAACAAACAATAATCGGCTTAGAAATAGTGTGCTTGTAGAGCAGACTGCTCCCAGGAAGCGTCTCGCAGGGAGCCTGTGCCGCTTCGCGTAAAGATCTGCACTCGCATACATTTCTCATTAAACGTACAACAGTTAAACACAATACATACCGGTCGCAATTCAAAAATACACAAACTAATAACAATTATTTTTTATAGACAATTTCAGTTAATTTCTTTTTTAAATCTTCACGGTCGCTATCGAAAACAAACAATAATCGGCTTAGAAATAGTGTGCTTGTAGAGCAGACTGCTCCCAGGAAGCGTCTCGCAGGGAGCCTGTTCCGCTTCGCGTAAAGATCTGCACTCGCATACATTTCTCATTAAACATACAATAGTTAAACACAATACATACCGGTCGCAATTTAAAAATACAATAACTAATAATAATTATTTTTTATAGACAATTTCAGTTAATTTCTTTTTTAAATCTTCACGGTCGCTATCGAAAACAAACAATAATCGGCTTAGAAATAGTGTGCTTGTAGAGCGGACTGCTCCCAAGAAGCGTCTCGCAGGGAGGCTGTTCCGCTTCGAGTAAAGATCTGCACTCGCATACATTTCTCATTAAACGTACAATAGTTAAACACAATACATACCGGTCGCAATTAAAAAATACACAAACTAATAATAATTATTTTTTATAGACAATTCCACTTAATTTCTTTTTTAAAACATTCACGGTCGCAATCGAAAAAGAAAATTATCGGCTTAGAAAGAGTGTGCTTGTAGAGCAGACTGCTCCCAGGAAGCGTCTCGCAGGGAGCCTGTTCCGCTGCGCGTAAAGATCTGCACTCGCATACATTTCTCATTAAACGTACAACAGTTAAACACAATACATACCGGTCGCAATTTAAAAATACACACACTAATAACAATTATTTTTTATAGACAATTTCAGTTAATTTCTTTTTTAAATCTTCACGGTCGCTATCGAAAACAAACAATAATCGGCTTAGAAATAGTGTGCTTGTAGAGCAGACTGCTCCCCGGAAGCGTCTCGCAGGGAGCCTGTCCGCTTCGCGTAAAGATCTGCACTCGCATACATTTCTCATTCAACGTACAACGGTTAAACACAATACATACCGGTCGCAATTTAAAAATACACAAACTAATAATAATTATTTTTTATAGACAATTTCAGTTAATTTCTTTTTTAAATCTTCACGGTCGCTATCGAAAACAAACAATAATCGGCTTAGAAATAGTGTGCTTGTAGAGCAGACTGCTCCCAGGAAGCGTCTCGCAGGGAGCCTGTCCGCTTCGCGTAAAGATCTGCACTCGCATACATTTCTCATTCAACGTACAACGGTTAAACACAATACATACCGGTCGCAATTTAAAAATACACAAACTAATAATAATTATTTTTTATAGATAATTTCTGTTAATTTCTTTTTTTAAATCTTCACGGTCGCTATCGAAAATAAACAATAATCGGCTTAGAAATAGTGTGCTTGTAGAGCAGACTGCTCCCAGGAAGCGTCTCGCAGGGAGCCTGTTCCGCTTCGCGTAAAGATCTGCACTCGCATACATTTCTCATTCAACGTACAACGGTTAAACACAATACATACCGGTCGAAATTTAAAAATACACAAACTAATAATAATTATTTTTTATAGACAACTTCTGTTAATTTCTTTTTTTAAATCTTCACGGTCGCTATCGAAAACAAACAATAATCAGCTTAGAAATAGTGTGTTTGTAGAGCATACTGCTCCCAGGAAGCGTCTCGCAGGGAGCCTTTTCCGCTTCGCGTAAAGATCTGCACTCGCATACATTTCTCATTAAACGTACAACAGTTAAACACAATACATACCGGTCGCAATTCAAAAATACACAAACTAATAACAATTATTTTTTATAGACAATTTCAGTTAATTTCTTTTTTAAATCTTCACGGTCGCTATCGAAAACAAACAATAATCGGCTTAGAAATAGTGTGCTTGTAGAGCAGACTGCTCCCAGGAAGCGTCTCGCAGGGTGCCTGTTCCGCTTCGCGTAAAGATCTGCACTCGCATACATTTCTCATTAAACATACAATAGTTAAACACAATACATACCGGTCGCAATTTAAAAATACAAAAACTAATAATAATTATTTTTTATCGACAATTTCAGTTAATTTCTTTTTTAAATCTTCACGGTCGCTATCGAAAACCAACAATAATCGGCTTAGAAATAGTGTGCTTGTAGAGCGGACTGCTCCCAAGAAGCGTCTCGCAGGGAGGCTGTTCCGCTTCGAGTAAAGATCTGCACTCGCATACATTTCTCATTAAACGTACAATAGTTAAACACAATACATACCGGTCGCAATTAAAAAATACACAAACTAATAATAATTATTTTTTATAGACAATTCCACTTAATTTCTTTTTTAAAACATTCACGGTCGCAATCGAAAAAGAAAATTATCGGCTTAGAAAGAGTGTGCTTGTAGAGCAGACTGCTCCCAGGAAGCGTCTCGCAGGGAGCCTGTTCCGCTGCGCGTAAAGATCTGCACTCGCATACATTTCTCATTAAACGTACAACAGTTAAACACAATACATACCGGTCGCAATTTAAAAATACACACACTAATAACAATTATTTTTTATAGACAATTTCAGTTAATTTCTTTTTTAAATCTTCACGGTCGCTATCGAAAACAAACAATAATCGGCTTAGAAATAGTGTGCTTGTAGAGCAGACTGCTCCCAGGAAGCGTCTCGCAGGGAGCCTGTACCGCTTCGCGTAAAGATCTGCACTCGCATACATTTCTCATTAAACATACAATAGTTAAACACAATACATACCGGTCGCAATTTAAAAATACAAAAACTAATAATAATTATTTTTTATAGACAATTTCAGTTAATTTCTTTTTTAAATCTTCACGGTCGCTATCGAAAACAAACAATAATCGGCTTAGAAATAGTGTGCTTGTAGAGCGGACTGCTCCCAAGAAGCGTCTCGCAGGGAGGCTGTTCCGCTTCGAGTAAAGATCTGCACTCGCATACATTTCTCATTAAACGTACAATAGTTAAACACAATACATACCGGTCGCAATTAAAAAATACACAAACTAATAATAATTATTTTTTATGGACAATTCCACTTAATTTCTTTTTTAAAACATTCACGGTCGCAATCGAAAAAGAAAATTATCGGCTTAGAAAGAGTGTGCTTGTAGAGCAGACTGCTCCCAGGAAGCGTCTCGCAGGGAGCCTGTTCCGCTGCGCGTAAAGATCTGCACTCGCATACATTTCTCATTAAACGTACAACAGTTAAACACAATACATACCGGTCGCAATTTAAAAATACACACACTAATAACAATTATTTTTTATAGACAATTTCAGTTAATTTCTTTTTTAAATCTTCACGGTCGCTATCGAAAACAAACAATAATCGGCTTAGAAATAGTGTGCTTGTAGAGCAGACTGCTCCCAGGAAGCGTCTCGCAGGGAGCCTTTTCCGCTTCGCGTAAAGATCTGCACTCGCATACATTCCTCATTAAACATACAATAGTTAAACACAATACATACCGGTCGCAATTTAAAAATACACAAACTAATAATAATTATTTTTTATAGACAATTTCAGTTAATTTCTTTTTTAAATCTTCACGGTCGCTATCGAAAACAAACAATAATCGGCTTAGAAATAGTGTGCTTGTAGAGCAGACTGCTCCCAGGAAGCGTCTCGCAGGGAGCCTGTCCGCTTCGCGTAAAGATCTGCACTCGCATACATTTCTCATTCAACGTACAACGGTTAAACACAATACATACCGGTCGCAATTTAAAAATACACAAACTAATAATAATTATTTTTTATAGATAATTTCTGTTAATTTCTTTTTTTAAAACTTCACGGTCGCTATCGAAAATAAACAATAATCGGCTTAGAAATAGTGTGCTTTTAGAGCAGACTGCTCCCAGGAAGCGTCTCGCAGGGAGCCTGTTCCGCTTCGCGTAAAGATCTGCACTCGCATACATTTCTCATTAAACATACAATAGTTAAACACAATACACACCGGTCGAAATTTAAAAATACACAAACTAATAATAATTATTTTTTATAGACAATTTCAGTTAATTTCTTTTTTAAATCTTCACGGTCGCTATCGAAAACAAACAATAATCGGCTTAGAAATAGTGTGCTTGTAGAGCAGACTGCTCCCAGGAAGCGTCTCGCAGGGAGCCTGTTCCGCTTCGCGTAAAGATCTGCACTCGCATACATTTCTCATTCAACGTACAACGGTTAAACACAATACATACCGGTCGCAATTTAAAAATACACAAACTAATAATAATTATTTTTTATAGAAAATTTCTGTTAATTTCTTTTTTTAAATCTTCACGGTCGCCATCGAAAACAAACAATAATCGGCTTAGAAATAGTATGCTTGTAGAGCAGACTGCTCCCAGGAAGCGTCTCGCAGGGAGCCTGTTCCGCTTCGCGTAAAGATCTGCACTCGCATACATTTCTCATTAAACCTACAATAGTTAAACACAATACACACCGGTCGAAATTTAAAAATACACAAACTAATAATAATTATTTTTTATAGACAACTTCTGTTAATTTCTTTTTTTAAATCTTCACGGTCGCTATCGAAAACAAACAATAATCAGCTTAGAAATAGTGTGCTTGTAGAGCATACTGCTCCCAGGAAGCGTCTCGCAGGGAGCCTTTTCCGCTTCGCGTAAAGATCTGCACTCGCATACATTCCTCATTAAACATACAATAGTTAAACACAATACATACCGGTCGCAATTTAAAAATACACAAACTAATAATAATTATTTTTTATAGACAATTTCAGTTAATTTCTTTTTTAAATCTTCACGGTCGCTATCGAAAACAAACAATAATCGGCTTAGAAATAGTGTGCTTGTAGAGCAGACTGCTCCCAGGAAGCGTCTCGCAGGGAGCCTGTCCGCTTCGCGTAAAGATCTGCACTCGCATACATTTCTCATTCAACGTACAACGGTTAAACACAATACATACCGGTCGCAATTTTAAAATACACAAACTAATAATAATTATTTTTTATAGATAATTTCTGTTAATTTCTTTTTTTAAATCTTCACGGTCGCTATCGAAAATAAACAATAATCGGCTTAGAAATAGTGTGCTTTTAGAGCAGACTGCTCCCAGGAAGCGTCTCGCAGGGAGCCTGTTCCGCTTCGCGTAAAGATCTGCACTCGCATACATTTCTCATTAAACATACAATAGTTAAACACAATACACACCGGTCGAAATTTAAAAATACACAAACTAATAATAATTATTTTTTATAGACAATTTCAGTTAATTTCTTTTTTAAATCTTCACGGTCGCTATCGAAAACAAACAATAATCGGCTTAGAAATAGTGTGCTTGTAGAGCAGACTGCTCCCAGGAAGCGTCTCGCAGGGAGCCTGTTCCGCTTCGCGTAAAGATCTGCACTCGCATACATTTCTCATTCAACGTACAACGGTTAAACACAATACATACCGGTCGCAATTTAAAAATACACAAACTAATAATAATTATTTTTTATAGAAAATTTCTGTTAATTTCTTTTTTTAAATCTTCACGGTCGCCATCGAAAACAAACAATAATCGGCTTAGAAATAGTATGCTTGTAGAGCAGACTGCTCCCAGGAAGCGTCTCGCAGGGAGCCTATTCCGCTTCGCGTAAAGATCTGCACTCGCATACATTTCTCATTAAACATACAATAGTTAAACACAATACACACCGGTCGAAATTTAAAAATACACAAACTAATAATAATTATTTTTTATAGACAACTTCTGTTAATTTCTTTTTTTAAATCTTCACGGTCGCTATCGAAAACAAACAATAATCAGCTTAGAAATAGTGTGCTTGTAGAGCATACTGCTCCCAGGAAGCGTCTCGCAGGGAGCCTTTTCCGCTTCGCGTAAAGATCTGCACTCGCATACATTTCTCATTAAACGTACAACAGTTAAACACAATACATACCGGTCGCAATTCAAAAATACACAAACTAATAACAATTATTTTTTATAGACAATTTCAGTTAATTTCTTTTTTAAATCTTCACGGTCGCTATCGAAAACAAACAATAATCGGCTTAGAAATAGTGTGCTTGTAGAGCAGACTGCTCCCAGGAAGCGTCTCGCAGGGAGCCTGTTCCGCTTCGCGTAAAGATCTGCACTCGCATACATTTCTCATTAAACATACAATAGTTAAACACAATACATACCGGTCGCAATTTAAAAATACAAAAACTAATAATAATTATTTTTTATAGACAATTTCAGTTAATTTCTTTTTTAAATCTTCACGGTCGCTATCGAAAACAAACAATAATCGGCTTAGAAATAGTGTGCTTGTAGAGCGGACTGCTCCCAAGAAGCGTCTCGCAGGGAGGCTGTTCCGCTTCGAGTAAAGATCTGCACTCGCATACATTTCTCATTAAACGTACAATAGTTAAACACAATACATACCGGTCGCAATTAAAAAATACACAAACTAATAATAATTATTTTTTATAGACAATTCCACTTAATTTCTTTTTTAAAACATTCACGGTCGCAATCGAAAAAGAAAATTATCGGCTTAGAAAGAGTGTGCTTGTAGAGCAGACTGCTCCCAGGAAGCGTCTCGCAGGGAGCCTGTTCCGCTGCGCGTAAAGATCTGCACTCGCATACATTTCTCATTAAACGTACAACAGTTAAACACAATACATACCGGTCGCAATTTAAAAATACACACACTAATAACAATTATTTTTTATAGACAATTTCAGTTAATTTCTTTTTTAAATCTTCACGGTCGCTATCGAAAACAAACAATAATCGGCTTAGAAATAGTGTGCTTGTAGAGCAGACTGCTCCCAGGAAGCGTCTCGCAGGGAGCCTTTTCCGCTTCGCGTAAAGATCTGCACTCGCATACATTTCTCATTAAACATACAATAGTTAAACACAATACATACCGGTCGCAATTTAAAAATACACAAACTAATAATAATTATTTTTTATATACAATTTCAGTTAATTTCTTTTTTAAATCTTCACGGTCGCTATCGAAAACAAACAATAATCGGCTTAGAAATAGTGTGCTTGTAGAGCAGACTGCTCCCAGGAAGCGTCTCGCAGGGAGCCTGTCCGCTTCGCGTAAAGATCTGCACTCGCATACATTTCTCATTCAACGTACAACGGTTAAACACAATACATACCGGTCGCAATTTAAAAATACACAAACTAATAATAATTATTTTTTATAGATAATTTCTGTTAATTTCTTTTTTTAAATCTTCACGGTCGCTATCGAAAATAAACAATAATCGGCTTAGAAATAGTGTGCTTTTAGAGCAGACTGCTCCCAGGAAGCGTCTCGCAGGGAGCCTGTTCCGCTTCGCGTAAAGATCTGCACTCGCATACATTTCTCATTAAACATACAAGAGTTAAACACAATACACACCGGTCGAAATTTAAAAATACACAAACTAATAATAATTATTTTTTATAGACAATTTCAGTTAATTTCTTTTTTAAATCTTTACGGTCGCTATCGAAAACAAACAATAATCGGCTTAGAAATAGTGTGCTTGTAGAGCAGACTGCTCCCAGGAAGCGTCTCGCAGGGAGCCTGTTCCGCTTCGCGTAAAGATCTGCACTCGCATACATTTCTCATTCAACGTACAACGGGTAAACACAATACATACCGGTCGCAATTTAAAAATACACAAACTAATAATAATTATTTTTTATAGACAATTTCAGTTAATTTCTTTTTTAAATCTTCACGGTCGCTATCGAAAACAAACAATAATCGGCTTAGAAATAGTGTGCTTGTAGAGCAGACTGCTCCCAGGAAGCGTCTCGCAGGGAGCCTGTCCGCTTCGCGTAAAGATCTGCACTCGCATACATTTCTCATTTAACGTACAACGGTTAAACACAATACATACCGGTCGCAATTTAAAAATACACAAACTAATAATAATTATTTTTTATAGATAATTTCTGTTAATTTCTTTTTTTAAATCTTCACGGTCGCTATCGAAAATAAACAATAATCGGCTTAGAAATAGTGTGCTTGTAGAGCAGACTGCTCCCAGGAAGCGTCTCGCAGGGAGCCTGTTCCGCTTCGCGTAAAGATCTGCACTCGCATACATTTCTCATTCAACGTACAACGGTTAAACACAATACATACCGGTCGAAATTTAAAAATACACAAACTAATAATAATTATTTTTTATAGACAACTTCTGTTAATTTCTTTTTTTAAATCTTCACGGTCGCTATCGAAAACAAACAATAATCAGCTTAGAAATAGTGTGTTTGTAGAGCATACTGCTCCCAGGAAGCGTCTCGCAGGGAGCCTTTTCCGCTTCGCGTAAAGATCTGCACTCGCATACATTTCTCATTAAACGTACAACAGTTAAACACAATACATACCGGTCGCAATTTAAAAATACACAAACTAATAATAATTATTTTTTATAGACAATTTCAGTTAATTTCTTTTTTAAATCTTCACGGTCGCTATCGAAAACAAACAATAATCGGCTTAGAAATAGTGTGCTTGTAGAGCAGACTGCTCCCAGGAAGCGTCTCGCAGGGAGCCTGTCCGCTTCGCGTAAAGATCTGCACTCGCATACATTTCTCATTTAACGTACAACGGTTAAACACAATACATACCGGTCGCAATTTAAAAATACACAAACTAATAATAATTATTTTTTATAGATAATTTCTGTTAATTTCTTTTTTTAAATCTTCACGGTCGCTATCGAAAATAAACAATAATCGGCTTAGAAATAGTGTGCTTGTAGAGCAGACTGCTCCCAGGAAGCGTCTCGCAGGGAGCCTGTTCCGCTTCGCGTAAAGATCTGCACTCGCATACATTTCTCATTCAACGTACAACGGTTAAACACAATACATACCGGTCGAAATTTAAAAATACACAAACTAATAATAATTATTTTTTATAGACAACTTCTGTTAATTTCTTTTTTTAAATCTTCACGGTCGCTATCGAAAACAAACAATAATCAGCTTAGAAATAGTGTGTTTGTAGAGCATACTGCTCCCAGGAAGCGTCTCGCAGGGAGCCTTTTCCGCTTCGCGTAAAGATCTGCACTCGCATACATTTCTCATTAAACGTACAACAGTTAAACACAATACATACCGGTCGCAATTCAAAAATACACAAACTAATAACAATTATTTTTTATAGACAATTTCAGTTAATTTCTTTTTTAAATCTTCACGGTCGCTATCGAAAACAAACAATAATCGGCTTAGAAATAGTGTGCTTGTAGAGCAGACTGCTCCCAGGAAGCGTCTCGCAGGGTGCCTGTTCCGCTTCGCGTAAAGATCTGCACTCGCATACATTTCTCATTAAACATACAATAGTTAAACACAATACATACCGGTCGCAATTTAAAAATACAAAAACTAATAATAATTATTTTTTATAGACAATTTCAGTTAATTTCTTTTTTAAATCTTCACGGTCGCTATCGAAAACCAACAATAATCGGCTTAGAAATAGTGTGCTTGTAGAGCGGACTGCTCCCAAGAAGCGTCTCGCAGGGAGGCTGTTCCGCTTCGAGTAAAGATCTGCACTCGCACACATTTCTCATTAAACGTACAATAGTTAAACACAATACATACCGGTCGCAATTAAAAAATACACAAACTAATAATAATTATTTTTTATAGACAATTCCACTTAATTTCTTTTTTAAAACATTCACGGTCGCAATCGAAAAAGAAAATTATCGGCTTAGAAAGAGTGTGCTTGTAGAGCAGACTGCTCCCAGGAAGCGTCTCGCAGGGAGCCTGTTCCGCTGCGCGTAAAGATCTGCACTCGCATACATTTCTCATTAAACGTACAAAGGTTAAACACAATACATACCGGTCGCAATTTAAAAATACACACACTAATAACAATTATTTTTTATAGACAATTTCAGTTAATTTCTTTTTTAAATCTTCACGGTCGCTATCGAAAACAAACAATAATCGGCTTAGAAATAGTGTGCTTGTAGAGCAGACTGCTCCCAGGAAGCGTCTCGCAGGGAGCCTGTACCGCTTCGCGTAAAGATCTGCACTCGCATACATTTCTCATTAAACATACAATAGTTAAACACAATACATACCGGTCGCAATTTAAAAATACAAAAACTAATAATAATTATTTTTTATAGACAATTTCAGTTAATTTCTTTTTTAAATCTTCACGGTCGCTATCGAAAACAAACAATAATCGGCTTAGAAATAGTGTGCTTGTAGAGCGGACTGCTCCCAAGAAGCGTCTCGCAGGGAGGCTGTTCCGCTTCGAGTAAAGATCTGCACTCGCATACATTTCTCATTAAACGTACAATAGTTAAACACAATACATACCGGTCGCAATTAAAAAATACACAAACTAATAATAATTATTTTTTATGGACAATTCCACTTAATTTCTTTTTTAAAACATTCACGGTCGCAATCGAAAAAGAAAATTATCGGCTTAGAAAGAGTGTGCTTGTAGAGCAGACTGCTCCCAGGAAGCGTCTCGCAGGGAGCCTGTTCCGCTGCGCGTAAAGATCTGCACTCGCATACATTTCTCATTAAACGTACAACAGTTAAACACAATACACAATACATACCGGTCGCAATTTAAAAATACACACACTAATAACAATTATTTTTTATAGACAATTTCAGTTAATTTCTTTTTTAAATCTTCACGGTCGCTATCGAAAACAAACAATAATCGGCTTAGAAATAGTGTGCTTGTAGAGCAGACTGCTCCCAGGAAGCGTCTCGCAGGGAGCCTTTTCCGCTTCGCGTAAAGATCTGCACTCGCATACATTCCTCATTAAACATACAATAGTTAAACACAATACATACCGGTCGCAATTTAAAAATACACAAACTAATAATAATTATTTTTTATAGACAATTTCAGTTAATTTCTTTTTTAAATCTTCACGGTCGCTATCGAAAACAAACAATAATCGGCTTAGAAATAGTGTGCTTGTAGAGCAGACTGCTCCCAGGAAGCGTCTCGCAGGGAGCCTGTCCGCTTCGCGTAAAGATCTGCACTCGCATACATTTCTCATTCAACGTACAACGGTTAAACACAATATATACCGGTCGCAATTTAAAAATACACAAACTAATAATAATTATTTTTTATAGATAATTTCTGTTAATTTCTTTTTTTAAAACTTCACGGTCGCTATCGAAAATAAACAATAATCGGCTTAGAAATAGTGTGCTTTTAGAGCAGACTGCTCCCAGGAAGCGTCTCGCAGGGAGCCTGTTCCGCTTCGCGTAAAGATCTGCACTCGCATACATTTCTCATTAAACATACAATAGTTAAACACAATACACACCGGTCGAAATTTAAAAATACACAAACTAATAATAATTATTTTTTATAGACAATTTCAGTTAATTTCTTTTTTAAATCTTCACGGTCGCTATCGAAAACAAACAATAATCGGCTTAGAAATAGTGTGCTTGTAGAGCAGACTGCTCCCAGGAAGCGTCTCGCAGGGAGCCTGTTCCGCTTCGCGTAAAGATCTGCACTCGCATACATTTCTCATTCAACGTACAACACAATACATACCGGTCGCAATTTAAAAATACACAAACTAATAATAATTATTTTTTATAGAAAATTTCTGTTAATTTCTTTTTTTAAATCTTCACGGTCGCCATCGAAAACAAACAATAATCGGCTTAGAAATAGTATGCTTGTAGAGCAGACTGCTCCCAGGAAGCGTCTCGCAGGGAGCCTGTTCCGCTTCGCGTAAAGATCTGCACTCGCATACATTTCTCATTAAACATACAATAGTTAAACACAATACACACCGGTCGAAATTTAAAAATACACAAACTAATAATAATTATTTTTTATAGACAACTTCTGTTAATTTCTTTTTTTAAATCTTCACGGTCGCTATCGAAAACAAACAATAATCAGCTTAGAAATAGTGTGCTTGTAGAGCATACTGCTCCCAGGAAGCGTCTCGCAGGGAGCCTTTTCCGCTTCGCGTAAAGATCTGCACTCGCATACATTCCTCATTAAACATACAATAGTTAAACACAATACATACCGGTCGCAATTTAAAAATACACAAACTAATAATAATTATTTTTTATAGACAATTTCAGTTAATTTCTTTTTTAAATCTTCACGGTCGCTATCGAAAACAAACAATAATCGGCTTAGAAATAGTGTGCTTGTAGAGCAGACTGCTCCCAGGAAGCGTCTCGCAGGGAGCCTGTCCGCTTCGCGTAAAGATCTGCACTCGCATACATTTCTCATTCAACGTACAACGGTTAAACACAATACATACCGGTCGCAATTTTAAAATACACAAACTAATAATAATTATTTTTTATAGATAATTTCTGTTAATTTCTTTTTTTAAATCTTCACGGTCGCTATCGAAAATAAACAATAATCGGCTTAGAAATAGTGTGCTTTTAGAGCAGACTGCTCCCAGGAAGCGTCTCGCAGGGAGCCTGTTCCGCTTCGCGTAAAGATCTGCACTCGCATACATTTCTCATTAAACATACAATAGTTAAACACAATACACACCGGTCGAAATTTAAAAATACACAAACTAATAATAATTATTTTTTATAGACAATTTCAGTTAATTTCTTTTTTAAATCTTCACGGTCGCTATCGAAAACAAACAATAATCGGCTTAGAAATAGTGTGCTTGTAGAGCAGACTGCTCCCAGGAAGCGTCTCGCAGGGAGCCTGTTCCGCTTCGCGTAAAGATCTGCACTCGCATACATTTCTCATTCAACGTACAACGGTTAAACACAATACATACCGGTCGCAATTTAAAAATACACAAACTAATAATAATTATTTTTTATAGAAAATTTCTGTTAATTTCTTTTTTTAAATCTTCACGGTCGCCATCGAAAACAAACAATAATCGGCTTAGAAATAGTATGCTTGTAGAGCAGACTGCTCCCAGGAAGCGCCTCGCAGGGAGCCTGTACCGCTTCGCGTAAAGATCTGCACTCGCATACATTTCTCATTAAACATACAATAGTTAAACACAATACACACCGGTCGAAATTTAAAAATACACAAACTAATAATAATTATTTTTTATAGACAACTTCTGTTAATTTCTTTTTTTAAATCTTCACGGTCGCTATCGAAAACAAACAATAATCAGCTTAGAAATAGTGTGCTTGTAGAGCATACTGCTCCCAGGAAGCGTCTCGCAGGGAGCCTTTTCCGCTTCGCGTAAAGATCTGCACTCGCATACATTTCTCATTAAACGTACAACAGTTAAACACAATACATACCGGTCGCAATTCAAAAATACACAAACTAATAACAATTATTTTTTATAGACAATTTCAGTTAATTTCTTTTTTAAATCTTCACGGTCGCTATCGAAAACAAACAATAATCGGCTTAGAAATAGTGTGCTTGTAGAGCAGACTGCTCCCAGGAAGCGTCTCGCAGGGAGCCTGTTCCGCTTCGCGTAAAGATCTGCACTCGCATACATTTCTCATTAAACATACAATAGTTAAACACAATACATACCGGTCGCAATTTAAAAATACAAAAACTAATAATAATTATTTTTTATAGACAATTTCAGTTAATTTCTTTTTTAAATCTTCACGGTCGCTATCGAAAACAAACAATAATCGGCTTAGAAATAGTGTGCTTGTAGAGCGGACTGCTCCCAAGAAGCGTCTCGCAGGGAGGCTGTTCCGCTTCGAGTAAAGATCTGCACTCGCATACATTTCTCATTAAACGTACAATAGTTAAACACAATACATACCGGTCGCAATTAAAAAATACACAAACTAATAATAATTATTTTTTATAGACAATTCCACTTAATTTCTTTTTTAAAACATTCACGGTCGCAATCGAAAAAGAAAATTATCGGCTTAGAAAGAGTGTGCTTGTAGAGCAGACTGCTCCCAGGAAGCGTCTCGCAGGGAGCCTGTTCCGCTGCGCGTAAAGATCTGCACTCGCATACATTTCTCATTAAACGTACAACAGTTAAACACAATACATACCGGTCGCAATTTAAAAATACACACACTAATAACAATTATTTTTTATAGACAATTTCAGTTAATTTCTTTTTTAAATCTTCACGGTCGCTATCGAAAACAAACAATAATCGGCTTAGAAATAGTGTGCTTGTAGAGCAGACTGCTCCCAGGAAGCGTCTCGCAGGGAGCCTTTTCCGCTTCGCGTAAAGATCTGCACTCGCATACATTTCTCATTAAACATACAATAGTTAAACACAATACATACCGGTCGCAATTTAAAAATACACAAACTAATAATAATTATTTTTTATATACAATTTCAGTTAATTTATTTTTTAAATCTTCACGGTCGCTATCGAAAACAAACAATAATCGGCATAGAAATAGTGTGCTTGTAGAGCAGACTGCTCCCAGGAAGCGTCTCGCAGGGAGCCTGTCCGCTTCGCGTAAAGATCTGCACTCGCATACATTTCTCATTCAACGTACAACGGTTAAACACAATACATACCGGTCGCAATTTAAAAATACACAAACTAATAATAATTATTTTTTATAGATAATTTCTGTTAATTTCTTTTTTTAAATCTTCACGGTCGCTATCGAAAATAAACAATAATCGGCTTAGAAATAGTGTGCTTTTAGAGCAGACTGCTCCCAGGAAGCGTCTCGCAGGGAGCCTGTTCCGCTTCGCGTAAAGATCTGCACTCGCATACATTTCTCATTAAACATACAATAGTTAAACACAATACACACCGGTCGAAATTTAAAAATACACAAACTAATAATAATTATTTTTTATAGACAATTTCAGTTAATTTCTTTTTTAAATCTTCACGGTCGCTATCGAAAACAAACAATAATCGGCTTAGAAATAGTGTGCTTGTAGAGCAGACTGCTCCCAGGAAGCGTCTCGCAGGGAGCCTGTTCCGCTTCGCGTAAAGATCTGCACTCGCATACATTTCTCATTCAACGTACAACGGGTAAACACAATACATACCGGTCGCAATTTAAAAATACACAAACTAATAATAATTATTTTTTATAGAAAATTTCTGTTAATTTCTTTTTTTAAATCTTCACGGTCGCCATCGAAAACAAACAATAATCGGCTTAGAAATAGTATGCTTGTAGAGCAGACTGCTCCCAGGAAGCGTCTCGCAGGGAGCCTGTTCCGCTTCGCGTAAAGATCTGCACTCGCATACATTTCTCATTAAACATACAATAGTTAAACACAATACACACCGGTCGAAATTTAAAAATACACAAACTAATAATAATTATTTTTTATAGACAACTTCTGTTAATTTCTTTTTTTAAATCTTCACGGTCGCTATCGAAAACAAACAATAATCAGCTTAGAAATAGTGTGCTTGTAGAGCATACTGCTCCCAGGAAGCGTCTCGCAAGGAGCCTGTTCCGCTTCGCGTAAAGATCTGCACTCGCATACATTTCTCATTAAACGTACAACAGTTAAACACAATACATACCGGTCGCATTTCAAAAATACACAAACTAATAACAATTACTTTTTTATAGACAATTTCAGTTAATTTCTTTTTTAAATCTTCACGGTCGCTATCGAAAACAAACAATAATCGGCTTAGAAATAGTGTGCTTGTAGAGCAGACTGCTCCCAGGAAGCGCCTCGCAGGGAGCCTGTTCCGCTTCGCGTAAAGATCTGCACTCGCATACATTTCTCATTAAACATACAATAGTTAAACACAATACATACCGGTCGCAATTTAAAAATACACAAACTAATAATAATTATTTTGTATAGACAATTCCACCTAATTTCTTTTTTTAAATCTTCACGGTCGCTATCGAAAACAAACAATAATCGGCTTAGAAATAGTGTGCTTATAGAGCAGATTGCTCCCAGGAAGCGTCTCGCAGGGAGCCTGGTCCGCTTCGCGTAAAGATCTGCACTCGCATACATTTCTCATTAAACATACAATAGTTAAACACAATACACACCGGTCGAAATTTAAAAATACACAAACTAATAATAATTATTTTTTATAGACAATTTCAGTTAATTTCTTTTTTAAATCTTCACGGTCGCTATCGAAAACAAACAATAATCGGCTTAGAAATAGTGTGCTTGTAGAGCAGACTGCTCCCAGGAAGCGTCTCGCAGGGAGCCTGTTCCGCTTCGCGTAAAGATCTGCACTCGCATACATTTCTCATTCAACGTACAACGGTTAAACACAATACATACCGGTCGCAATTTAAAAATACACAAACTAATAATAATTATTTTTTATAGAAAATTTCTGTTAATTTCTTTTTTTAAATCTTCACGGTCTCCATCGAAAACAAACAATAATCGGCTTAGAAATAGTATGCTTGTAGAGCCGACTGCTCCCAGGAAGCGTCTCGCAGGGAGCCTGTTCCGCTTCGCGTAAAGATCTGCACTCGCATACATTTCTCTTTAAACGTACAACAGTTAAACACAATACATACCGGTCGCAATTTAAAAATACACAAACTAATAATAAATATTGTTTATAGACAATTTCAGTTAATTTCTTTTTTAAATCTTCACGGTCGCTATCGAAAACAAACTATAATCGGCTTAGAAATAGTGTGCTTGTAGAGCAGACTGCTCCCAGGAAGCGTCTCGCAGGGAGC